>OX940979.1:42190996-42385038 GCA_954871275.1 Leptopterna dolabrata
TGGAAGTTGATCACCTAGAGGTTGCCCAGATGAGTACAATTCACTGGACAACAACCTCTGACAACATTATCCGCCAATACTCGTAAATAGGAGCTTTGTTCTCCACCAGTAAATATTATTGAGGTAGCACCACTACGATGGAGGTTAGTCACCTGAAGTTGTTCAGATGTCGTTTCCTGAACCAGAACTTCATACTACTTTTCATTCCCCCTTTTTCCCTCTCATACTTCTGCTACCCAGAAGTATGTCATGTGGGGAGGAGTGTAACAGTGTGGGCTGTTCTCGATACATTTTTATTTCCGGTGGAGATGGGGTCGTTTTGTGGAAGCCTAATCGATATCCCTTCTTAACCGGTGATAATCTCGCTGGTCTAGAATGGGGACTCTCGAGGGTCCACCCCCACTGTCACACGCCTGTCACAACATATTGTGAATTTAATGAAAAGAAAAATCCATTTTGCACGTTGATTTATTCTTTCGTTGGTACATTTTCTCAGGTTTCATCATCTCATCCAGTCATTTATTTCTGCTTGTCCACTGCCTCATCACGATGTCGAAACTTACCTCGTTCTCATAGGAGTATTTATTACTCGAAGCGTCGCTTCTATTTCAAAAGTCCACCCTAGTTGATCCATCAACGACGACATTTTTGTGAATCTGGACACTGGAGAAGCCGCAGCGAGCCTGGAAGGTGCACTTCACTCATTTTATGGTCTCCAGTAAAAAAGTATATAACGCATAATTACGGCAGGCGTCCTAAGTGGGCCCTTTATCTTCTCCTTTTTAATGGCCGGTTGGGACTTTAAATTAGGTTACGGACTCTTGTAATTGGATGACTAGTGTATGATCTTTTTAACTGTGGACGCAAGGGTTGTAAAACGTCTTGAAAACTTTTCTGCGGTTTTGAGTTTTTAAAAAATTGTTTTATGAGAACGATGTCGTTCAAAAACGGGAGAAAAAAAATAAAAAAGAACCGCTTCTTCAGAAGCATGTTTGAGTTTGAAATGCACGAATACCTACTTCCAGTAACGATGATCAATAAGAGGAGATTGTGTACCTACTAGGATGAAAGTTCACTATTTTTCACTCCAGGTGTTCTTCAAAAAATAATGGTTAAGTAACATTCATTTTCTCCAGCGCGGATCCTGTAAACATTGTACTGGGTTATGATATCAATCTTGCCATAAGATATGGCACTTTTTTTCCCATCCCGAAGTAACGAAACCAGGGCAACGGTTGCGACTGCTCGATGCATTTTCCGAGTTCACTTTGCTGTTCGGAAGAACTGTTACAATAAAAACCCGCTTCCCCCGACAATCTCACTCGCCAGACCCTCAACCACCTTAAGAAGGAGAGCTATTGCGGTCCTGTCACCGCGGTTTTTCCGCCCAGATTCGCCCTCTCATAATAAAAAGTTTAAATAGTTGTACGTGGCGGCGGCCAGTTTGTCATGCACGATCGATCAGAAAACACGCGATGTTGTCTCCCGCTCAAACCACAGGCACCAAAAGAAACTATGGACGTGGCCGCCAGCAAAAACGCTTATCCGCTTACCGTAACGATCTACTATTCCTTCGCTCTATCAATTTAGACTTTTTATTTTGCTTACTTTTCTTCTTCTTTTCCTCTTCCGACAATTCAATGATTACTATAATTGTCTAATAGTTGGACACGTTCAATCAGTATTCATATGGGGAAAATTGCACGTTTTCGCCGATTGGCGGTCGTTATTGATTAGCTGCGACTTTTCTCCTTAAATAATCATGGGGATATGAAAAATTTACCACAATCCATTGACAGTTCAATAAATTTTCTTACCTTTCGTATCTGAAGTATGAGCCTCCAAGATCCTTGTTCGTTCACACCAAGCAGGTTGATCTAGAGATGAAAAAACAAAAACAAAAAATTAAATTTTATCCATAGACGGCGTATTACATTCTGTACATGTTTCTGTATATTCCTATTATATTCCCAAGGTATGGTAATTTTATATGTAATACTAGCGGAAATAACCCGAAATAACCCTTTAGATCTAATACCAGATTCTTCTGTGTGAATAACATTTCTCTACACGATATTCATGAAAATTTCGAAACCGACGCGACAGAGCGGTCTTGAATAGGTAATAATCGTATATTGAAGGTAATTGCACGATGGGCTCTATATTCATCAATAACCTGCTCGTCTACAAGCGTTTCCTGAAACTTGAATTTCTGCCCAAAAGAAAAGGGAAGTTGGGATTGGTCCACTGATGGGTTCTCGAAAAACGCCCGGTCAGCTGCGTCGTCAGTTTCGATAGAATTGGCAAAATTCTGTAAAATGGCTATTTCAGGAATAGACCATCAAAAATGTTGATGAGCTCGAATCGTATTTTGAACCAGTACGAATCGCTACCTCTAGAAAAACCACTCGATTCGGAAATAGGTTTTCTCGTATTTCAACGTCTGAAATACGAGAAATTAGGTTCTGTATTCCTACGTTAGTATCGCAATAACGAATTTATGAATATTCCAACTCTAATTCTCAGCCCTTTGCGTAGACCGAAGGTTGTGAAATTCAATTCAATTCCGTAGGATTTTATTTCTTAAAAGTACCTACACAAAAATAATTCAAAAATTTTCAGTTATTTAAATCTACTTGCATGGAGCTCTGTGGCGCGTTTGTGAATCTCACAGCCGCTGCTACAGTTTAGCTCTCAAAGCAGAAATGAAGAAATAATCAGCAAAATTAAAGGAAGGCTTACAAAATTAATACAATTTACATATGTATTCATAATAGTTACTATTATCCTATCTAATTGATAACACCACGACCAATAAATATGTCCAAGTTATAACAAGCTTATAGATCCATGAATTGAAAAACAATAGCTTGCACCCAGGAAGAAGGGAATTTTACTTATAAATATTATCGAACAGGATATTACAACCAGAGGAACCTAACGATCTTGGTCAAGAAGAAATATCGAAATTTTTAAATACGGCGGGATTTTATGAAAAGACTGAGAGAAACTGGATTTCTGGGAGGGAGAAAAACAATGTGTCCGGGTACGGGAAAGCCGGGTTTCAGGGGCTGGTGGTCATTCTCACTCTCACAGTGAGCAGAGGGGGATGAGTCGAACATATCAGGCGTCCTTATGACAAAAACGATGCAAATTAGTACGCAAGGGATAAGTGATACACTTCCGCAGAACACACTCAATTCATATTGGTGTAAGAAGCTGATTTAATAGTTCTGAATCAATTCGAAAACGTCACGACAACCCTTCTACTGCAATTTTTTGAGCTACGGCGTTGCAACCCCTATTTTTCATATCCTATCACCCCAAATTGAGATGTACGAACCAAATTTCATTAATTTTGGTTCAGGGTACCTAACTAAGGAAAGTGCGAAGTATCTATCGCAGGGGAGGAGGATTTTTTAAATTCCATTTTCGGACTCTACGGTACCTTGAAACGCAAACCATCAAATTTTGAAGGGAGGGGGGGGGGGAGGTCACTTTTTTATGCTCGCTGCCAGACGTCCATTACTGAAAATAACAAACCAACACGACTATTTTTTAAATAATAAACATAACTATAAATTTGGTCGTTTGTGGACAGTTTTTTGGATCATCGTAGTTTTGCCCGTTAGATAATTCTGTTTGATGAAGCTGACCATATCACCGCGCGGTTCTCCACACACGTGTTTCATTATTCCCCTTATAAGTACACTCGGAAACCAAATTTAAAATGAAACGGAAAAAAACAAATCGACTCAACTTCCAACTATACATGTGTGTACACCCGGCAAGACAAACACGTGGAAAATTAAAAGAAAATATCTAGGTCAGAAACGACGTTACTGAGGGGAAGTTAATTAACGAAATCCATTTCCAACGGTCTCTTGTTTGAAGGGGTTAGAAAGGAGAGTTTTCCCTTGCTCGGCCACTTTTTTGTCTCCCCCCCCCCTTCTTCTGTTATTAGAAAATAAAGCTCCAGTGTGCTGACCCCTGATTACATTTTTAATGTTTATAAATCAGGGATCTCCGGGAGTTGGGAAAAAATAACGAAGGGAATTCAAGGGAAAGGTGCTTTTCGCCATAGGGTGAGGATTTTACAATATTTATGTTGTCTGACCCCTTCGCCCCCTCGCCCTTGAAGGTTTCCCGAAAGGGCTGAGAGAGCGCCCTCCTCCCCACTCAGCGTCTCCCTACTGAACTGTTTCGGCTTCCGAAGTTGTGCACCTCAGCGGGATGCGTAGGAGCGAAAAGTTATGGATCGGGAGGGGGGGTGAACAAACTGTTTTTTTCTAACCCTTTTCCGTCGGATGAGAATACGTGGTGGGAGCCACCGCACTCAAAGTTTCATAACATCCCGACAACTGCGTCCTTTTCCCTAAAATGAACTTCGTCTTTTACGATCCCCCTTCCTCACAACCCCCTCCCACAGACTATTTCCCTCTTTTCATCCCCTTTACCACGCATGTTCTCGATCGTTCGAAATGATGTTATCTTGCGGTATTATCCGATAAAATCATTTTGATTTTTTGAGTTATATTTGGGCGAGTATCCTGGAAAGGAGTCAAAGCAGCCAGAAATCAATTGGGTGAGGGGGGGGGGGGGGGGGAGCCAATTACACTCGAAATTTGAATAAATTTTGTTGAATGTTCCCTGGGTAAAATGACCTTATGGTTTATTATTTTCAATAATCGGAATAACTGGAATCGAGCATTATTTAAAGAAAAATTAATCCCCCCCCTCAAAATTTGATGGCTTGCGTTTCAAAGTACTTGAAACCGAAAAACGCTGCAAATTCCTTGTCACATGGGTTTATTATTCTATTAGACATACCTACAGAAATTTTGGCTGTTCGTTTACTTTTTCTTTCATGAGCAATAATTGAAATAGCTATTTTTTATGGTTTCACCAATTTTGGCCCCCAAAAACACGAATTAGGCTCCTATTTTTGACAAACTATCTTTGATCATTGATAGTGCCATTTTTACTGTCTTGGTTCACCTGTTGACTTCTAGTGTTATTATACAACTTTATGGTGATTTCAGACAATTTCCCAAGTTTTTGAATCATTAAAAATTAATTGTGGGAGCTGAACTTCCGTTACAACCTCAATTATTTACTATTTGGTCAAAATCAACTTCATATTCGGTCTTCTCGCCCTAAAAAACATGGAAAACGATAACTCATCAGCTCATGTTCACTAAAACCTCAAAAACCCCTATTTTTACACCCATTTTTCACCCGTACCACTCACGGGTGTATTCCGATCGGGCTGCCGAGTTTCGGAGCACAACTAGGACGCAAATGCGTTCCGAAATTGGGACCCAAACTGTGTGCGGAAGAACGACGATTTTGTACCAAAATATATCGTAAATTTCAGGCTAAAATTTCGCAGGAACCTCAATTTTCTACTCTTTGGTCAAAATCGACTTCATATTCGGCGAATACGTAGGTGTATTATTCACAGTATAATAAACCAAAATGAGGACGAAAAAACTCTGTCCGTCCGCCGTACGTCGCACTTTTCTTAGTTACCATGAACCAAAATTAATTAAATTTGGTTTGTAGGTCCCGTTTGGGGTCTAGTTAGTCCGCGAAGCTCGGCGTTACTGTCAGTCATCTCTAAAGGGTGAAAAATAGGGGTTTAAATGTTCAGAACGCCAACATTCAAAAAATAGGGGTTGACATTTCCAGATTGAAAACTTTCAGTGGAAGGGTACTGTTTATAATTTATAAGACATTCTTAAATTTATTCCGGACTTGAGGATGTTTTGAGGCCACCCGGAACATTGTACGTCCAGCCGTTCGTTCACAGTAAGGAAGTTTGTACTGAAAAGATTCGTCAACATGAATGTGAGTGGCACGATATACATCCAGTATTTATTATTATTGCTAGGGAAAAGCTGATTATAATCACGCATGTCTTTATGAAATCGAGTTTGTAGTTCCGTGATATCATTTCATTCTACGAATGATGGCTATTTTGGATTTTGTTGATAGGTACAAGTTTGCTGTTCACGGCCAAACTAATCATCCAAATTAGGTGAAAACTGTGGAATATGGTGGGTCCTACTAAGGTTCAGCGATCATCGGAACTTCACAAATGGCCGAGTGGGGAGTTCGTGGGGCCGTAACGGCGCGTTCCTGGAAATAAGGGCGGTGGACAAATTCATATAATTATGTATTAACTGTTACTGCCGAATCTGTTGGGATTTTTGTCCTGTTTTTGTGATGTGTGCGAGCGTGGTTAGTTAGGTATTCACCCTGAAAAACGTCCCTACTAAATCAGGGTGTTTCACAAAGAGGAATTCGGTGATCTACCAGAAGGGGTTTCTATAAAGGAAAAACATAAACCGTTGTGTAATAATTTGCAGTTTTTTTAGGTAGATTTTGCTTTGAGGTAAGAGATTTTGCAGGGGAGGGGGGGGGGGCTTCTATTCGAGGAAAGGCGCCTGGTCAGGTTAGCCCGTTAGGATTCACACGGTCGGATTTACCAGAGGTTTTATCCGTACAGAAACCGTGTAGGCTTTCAGACGCTTTCAGCTTCAGAGCTTCAGGTTCTCATTAGGGAGCGAAAGACGATCTGATGAGCGGCGCCGAGAGCCTCAGTGCGGGAAGTTCGGGGCTTTGGGAGCTGAGGAAGGTGTTGCTGCCGACCAGACTCCTTCGCGCTGACGCTCCGCTAACGGCGACTGCGGAATCCCCAACGCATCACGTCACAACGAAGGACGTTGTGGCAGAAGACAGCCTTGAGCGAAATGATCGTATCAAATTCCGGTTCCCCGGACCGCCGATCACGTCCGTGACGCCCACAGGGCACTTGGATTGGACGAAAAGCCTCAGCCTGAACTGGCTGAGCTCTGTACGAAGACATCTGATTGCAACCTGGTGAATTTCATCGGGTTTCCATATAAAGATAAAACTTAATATAAAACCCCGACCGCGTGGAAAGGCTTTGAGCCCTTAAGGGAATGTCGGCTCAGTCCAGGTTCATCACCATTCCTACAGGAAATACTGGATGAATTGAATTACAGTATCACTGACTACTCCTGGGCACGCTGAGGGCGAGGATGGCTCTTGGGATTCCTCACGTCACTGTTCTCTGTCTATAATCTCTATAATCCCAGACACATTGCAAATACTTGAATGAGAAGTGAGTTGCCATTATGAGAGAGAAAAAAGGCGTTTCATTCCTATACGTAAGGGACAACCTCCGAGCAAACAAGACCGAAAACCGTCTCCCGGGTATGTGGCCGGAGCAAGGTGCTCAAATCCGACTGAGCATCAATCATTTTAGTTTGAACTCGCTCGAGGCCTTCAAGGTTGCTGTCTTAATGGTCTCCCTCACTCCCAAGTCCCTTCGTCAGAGCGCTCTGAATTATTATGGAAGGTTCAGCTCGGAGCTAATGAACGCCCGTGATGTAGTCTCCGGATTGTTGTTTCAACTAGTGCGCGGGTCGTCCAACTGTCTTTTTCCCACCTGCCTCATGCGTTTCAGGCTTTTTTTTTTTTTCTTCCCTCAGGTGACGTTTTGAAATTCATCTCAAAATCCAAGGATGATAAATGTTTAGTTACTATACAGACGAGATTGGGTCTCCACGACAATAATTAAACTGGTGACTAAGGATGACCACCATCTCGAAGAGCCACACCGAGTTCTAAAGACTGAAGCCGGTACGGACAGCCATTTCCTTCCTAAGTTCTGGTCATCCAAATCTTTAAGGCGCAAATCTCAGATGAGTTAATCTTTATTCAACTGAGTCCATCCGCCTGATACCTAACATTCAGCTGATTCGACAAGAGTTATGCGTGTGGCAAAGACTCTACATCTACATTTACGCGCAGACAACAATTCAAATCTGCTTTTGATGAAATTTATATGGAACCACCTTGGAAGCAACCAGCACACTGGAAATTCGCACAGAACCATCTTTAAAAAAAAGTCGATAAACCCTCCAAATTGGAAGCCAATTACGACCACTTTCCTATTTCGTATTTATTTTTGCTTTCTCATACCGGAAGGTACAAAAGCCTTGGATTCGTGATTGAGTAAAAAAAAATCATGTCCTCCAAAATGAAAAGTTCCACTACCATTTTGCAACATTTTTGGTTCCGTGTCTGTCTGTCTGCTCGTCTCTGTATGTCTGCCAGTTCCTAGTAACGCCCTTACTGCCCGAAATAATGGTCGAAATGGGCTGAAATTTGGAGGGTAGGTGCGGGTTACAGATGGCGTCATACCAAAATCATTGAAGAAGTACCTACTGTAACTTTCGTTTGCACATGCGCCAACATGAAATGTTGACCATTTCTTTGTAACGCTTCTAACTACGCGAGAAATATTCTTAGAGAGCTGAAATTTCGAGGGTACACGCAGGTTCGATTGCAGATGGTCCTACACCAAAATCCTGCATGGATACTCCACCTGTCCGCTGAATGAACCTACCCAACTATTCTATACGTTCATGTGAGTCAAGTGAGGAAGCTATTCGGTCTACTCGGATTGGCAGATATTTTGTTGGGATGTCTCAGTATATGTGAACAACATGGCAATCACGTTATTGAGGTAGGGGCTGGTGATGGAATTATTACACATGAAAGAAACAATAAATAAACAGCCAAAATTTCTGTAGGCATGTCCAGTAGAATAATAAACCCATGTGACAAGGACTTTGCAGCGTTTTGGAATCTACGCACCTTGAAACGTAAAAGAAAAAATTTTGAGGGGGGTGCTATAAAATTTGTTGGTGAGCGAATACATAGGCGTATTATTCAAAGAATAATAAACCAAAATGGGTGTAAAAATAGGGGTCTTCGGGCTTTTTTGAGGTTTTACTGAACGTGAGCTTGTGAGGTATCGTTTTCCATGTTTTTCAGGGCGAGAAGACCAAAGAGTGAAGAACTGAGGTTGAAACGAAGGATCAGCTCCCAAAATTCATTTTAATCTGGGAAATTGTCTGAAATCACCATAAATTTGTTTAATAACACTATAAATACTATTAACAAATGGACCAAGACAACTAAATAGTAATATCAAGGATCGAAGATAATTCATAAAAATAGGAGCCTAATTCGTGGTTTTGGGGGCCAAAAGTGGTGGAAACCATCAAAAATAGCTATTTCAATATGATTGCACAAGAAAGGGACAATAAATGAACAGCCAAAATTTCTTACGACTTCCAGAGAATAATAAACCCATGTGACCAGGACTTTGCAGCGTTTTGGAATCTACGCACCTTGAAACGTAAAAGAAAAAATTTTGAGGGGGGTGCTATAACATTTTTTGCTGAGCGAATACATAGGTGAGTTACGAGTATGCAAAGAATAATAAACCAAAATGGGTGTAAAAATAGGGGTTTTCGGGTTTTTTGAGGTTTTACTGAACGTGAGCTTGTGAGGTATTGTTTTCCATGTTTTTCAGGGCGAGAAGACCAAAGAGTGAAGAACTGAAGTTGTAACAAAGGTTGAACGCCCAAAATTCATTTTTTATGAGTCAAAAATCTGGGAAATCGTCTGAAACCACCATAAATATGTATACAATAACATTAAAAGTAGTATCAACAGGTGAATCAAGACAATTGAACGACACTCTCAAGGGTCGAAGATAATTCATCGAAAATAGGAGCCCAATTTGTGTTTGCGGGGGCCAAAATTGGTGGAAACCATCAAAACTAGCTATTTCATAATTACTGCACGTGAAAGAAGCAATAAATGAACAGCTAACATTTCTGTAAGTTAGTTATAACTTAAATCACTTGCGGCGGAGTAGTGGAAATCCATAGCAAACAACTACAGGATAAAAATAGAAATAATCTATTTCCACTTAAACCAACGAACTGTAGACCGGTTTCGGTTGTTACACCATCATCAGTTCTATCGTGTACTGATGATGGTGTAACAACCGAAACCGCTACAGTTTGTTAGTTTAGGTGGAAATAGACTATTTCTATTTTTATCCTGTAGTTTTTTCTGTAGGTATGTCAAGTAGAATAATAAAACGCTGCAAATCCCTGCACAACGGTTTATTATTTTGTACAGAATACCCTTCTGTTACAGATCACAGCTCTCTGTATAGATAACCTGTCTATATAATATTTACTAGTCTATAAATATTATGTAGATCCCAGACCCTCCGTAGGTCCTATCTAAATCACGAGTTAAATGTTGCTAAAATAATTCTGTCGAAGACAAAGAGTAACTAAAACGGCAAAAAGAAACGCAAATAATGAAGTTCAGAAGGAAAATTGTTGATGTGGAGTGAAATAGATGCCCCTTCTGCGTAGATCACTGTTTTCTGTGGTCAATCTACCTTCTTGGTCAAGTATAATGAACCGTTGCGTAATAACTTGCCCATCAATAATACTTCACCGGTTGTTCGAGTTGCAAAAGTACCGATCAACAAAATCCAGCCCTTCTTGGTAGATGTAACCAATGAACCGTTGTGTAATAATATTTACCGTTGTGAAATATTTTACCGTTATGTAATAATTTACAGTTGTGTAATAATTTACCATTGTGTAATAATTTACCCATCAACAGTACCTACTTCAACGTTTGTTCAATTTGCAAAAGTAGGTACCGATCAACAAAATCCAGCCCCTTCTTGGTAGATGAACCGTTGCGTACTAATTTACCGTTGTGTAATAATTTGCTGTTGGGTAATAATTTACCATTGTGTAATAATTAACCCATCAATATTACTTCAACGTTTGTTCAAGTTTCAGAAGTACCTACCAACTAAATCCAATAGTCCGTCACTTATCAAATGAAATGATATCGCAGAACAACCAACTCGACTTCACACAGCCATCCTTGATTATAATCAGGTGCTCCCTAGTGATGATATCCGGGCCGGATTTATACCGTGATTCACGATCGTGTTGACGAAGCTTTTGGTGCACACGAACGGCTGGACGTACAATGCTCCGAGTGGTCTCAAAAAATTGTTTTGCTCAAGACAAATTTAATAACGTAAAAAAAAAAACCATACCCTTCTATCGAAAGTTTTCGAACTACGGCGTTCTGAAAATTTCAACCCCTATTTTGAACCCATTAGAGATGACTGACAGTAACGCCGAGTTTCGAGGACCAACTAGACCCCGAACGGAACCTATAACCCGAATTTCAGCAATTTGTATTCATGGTAACTAAGAAAAGTGGCCGGTACGGCGTACGGCGGACAGACAGATATATTTTTATTGCATTTTCGGATTGTACATACCTTGAAACGTAAACCATCAAATTTTTGGGGGGGTAGCTTTTTTTTCATGCTCGATTCCAATGGTTCATTATTGAAAATAACAAACCAAAACCATGTGACAAGGACATTGCAGCGTTTTCTTTAGTTATTATCGATGTCCATAAATGGTGGCCTTCAAATCAATGCGGTTAGTGCGGACATTCTAATCACAGCAGTAGTCAGAAGGAGGAGGACGAGGTGGAGGTGGATGAGGAGGTGGAGGTGGATGAGGAGGCGGAGGTGGATGAGGAGGTGGAGGTGGATGAAGAGGCGGAGTGGGGGGGAGAGGGAGGATAGCCCGAGAATAAATTGAGGTCGGATCTCGGATGTCCCCCGACCGCCCCTGCGGTCAATACCGGCAAGAGGAAGTGCAAGGGTAGTCGATGGGTCGAAGGAGGATTAGCGGGTGGGCGGAGGGTTGAAATGGGCGGAATACCGGCGGCGGGGGCGGAGGAGGAGGAGGATATCAGAAGGACGTGGCGGGGTCCTCTTCCTGACGTTGTATATTAAACCGCAGAGATGCTGCTAATCATGAGTCACCTCCTCCCGCCCGCCCTCCGCCCACACCACCACATCACGTAGTAACTGCCGCCCTTGTTCTCTCCACTGCAAGCCCCGCTGACTTTAATCTGAAACTCTATCGCCCCCACGTGCCACCCCATCGGTGGCGATGGGGGGGGAGGGGGAGGGAGAGCTCATCTTAACAATTTTCCTTGAAATACTCACATCATTCCGGATCGATGGTCGCCGGGCCACGTGGCCCGCCACATGCTCACTACCACTGCGATCACAATGTTCACTACTACAACACATTATTTCTATTCACTCTTCTTATTCCTCATCCTCTTTATTAAAAATTACAATCCATCACCCACCACACAAGTTCTACTCAAATCAGCTGAAATGCGTTCTGTTTAAATTTTGAGCAATGGGGAATTTTCGTCCACATTTTTTGGTTTATTTTTTCCAATAATAAACCTACGGAATCGAGCATGAAAAAAAAAAAAAAAAAAAAAATTAACCCCCCTCAAAAGTTGATGGTTTACGTTTCAAGGTACGTAGAATCCAAAAATGCAATAAAAAAATTTCTGTCTGTCCGCCCATGAACCGAAATGAATGAAATTTGGTCTGTAGGCCCCGTTTGGGGTCTAGTTGGTCCTCGAAGCTCGGCGTTACTGTCAGTCATCTCCAAGGGGTGAAAAATAGAAGTGGACATTTTCAGAACGCCGTAGCTCGAAAGCTTTCAATAGAGGGGTATGGTTTTTTGTGCGACCAGCCGTTCGTTTACACCGAAAACGTTTGTCAACATGATCGTGAATGAAACGGTACAAATCCGGCCCAGATATCATCGCTAGGGAGCACCTGATTCTAATCAAGGATGGCTGTATGAAGTCGAGTTAGTTGTTCTGTGATACTATTTCAATTGAAAAACAACAAAACGACAAAATAGCTCTTTTGGATTTTGTTCATAGGAAAAGTAGGAAAAAACGAGATTTAAGCACGTATATTTACTGTATTGTAAATACCTTTATATAGGACTGTTTATAACCAGTTTGTGACAGAGTGTAACAGTGGGGCGAGACCCTGGAGAGTCCCCCTCCTTGACTAGTGAGACTATCGCCGGTTAGGAAGGGATATCGATTAGGCTTCCACTCACTGATCCCGTCTCCACCGGAAGAAAAAATGAATCGAGAACAGCCGCACTGTTACATTCCTCCCCACATGACATACTTCTGGGTAGCAGAAGTATGAGAGGGAAAAAGGGGGAATGAAAGGTAGTATGAAGTTCTGGTTCAGGGAACGACATCTGAACAACTTAAAGATAACTACCCTCCATCTTAATGGTACTACCTCAATAATATTTACTGGTGGATAGCAAAGCTCCTACATACGAGTATGTGCGGATAATGTTGTCAGAGGTTGTTGTCCAGTGAATTGTACTCATCTGGGCAACCTCTAGGTGATCATCCTCCATCGTTGGGATGGAACAACTATTGGGACTTGACACTGATCGTCTTCAAATGAGCTCAGTATATTTTAATTATACTGACACTCTAAAGGGGGCGGGGAAGCCAATAGATGTATGTCTTATCAAAGGGACAGGTTGTTAGTAAAGGAATCCTTCTGGGAAACCTTTGGGCTTATCCTTCTGGTAAGCCCACAAAAAGTGGATGGAGTATGGTGAAGTGCTCAGCGCATACTACCAAACCACGCTCTACTACCATGTGACTGAGTGTGACAGTGGGTGGTGGACCGTTGAGAGTCCCCCTCCTAGACCAGCGAGATTATCACCGGTTAGGAGGGGATATCGATTAGGCTTCCACCCACTGACCCCGTCTACACCTGAAGAAAAAATGTATCGAGAACAGCCACACTGTTACATACATACATAATAGGTATTTACAATACAGTACGTAAAATATATTGTAGTACAGTACTGACCACACTACAAACAGCTATTCTGAAACAAACTAATTTCGAACAAAAAGTGTGATTTTTCAAAACCTTATTCGTTTTTGACCTTGTCACTACAATGGCCATAATTCTATTTCTTTGCAAATAAAATAATAATTAAGTAAACCACTGGAACGAGGATTAAATTTCCTGTCATAATATGGCTGGGATACAAAAATAGCTAATGTCAAAAATCAGCTTAGAATGTGTTTGTTCAAATTGTTAACAAAAACTTCTTTTTTTGTTAATTATTTTTTCAATAATAAACCTTTTGAATCGAGTCTGAGAAATAAAAAAATGACACCCCCCCTTACAATTTGACGGTTTGCGTTTCAAGGTACGTAGAATCCTAAAAAGGATTAACAAATTTCTGTCCTACGCCGCACTTCGCACTCTCCTTAGTTACCACGAATCAGAAAGAAAACAGCAGGAGAAATAAGGCACTTTCGTAAATTTAGTCAAGCTCTGAAATGAATTTCTCACGGTAGTTAGTTTTTGATTTTTGTAAAAAACATTTTCTACGATTTAATTTCTAGTTTTTGTGAGGAAAATGAAAGTTTTTCATGTTCGAAGGAATCGCAACTTTGGTGTCGGTAATTTAGATTTTTCTCACGTTTTCATCAAATTTTTATTTTGGTTCAGATTTGTTGACCAAATCTACCCCAGGTGGGGGGGGGGGAGGTCACCTTAGGAAATTTTTATTTTTTGAATTGCAGGGACCTTCTCTTACCTCGATGCCATAGGGGATAAGAGGTGGGCTATGGGGAGAATCACAGTAGCTGTATGACTATATACTCGTATTAACGCAATACACACGTGTCAAGTAAATACTGGAATGGAAGCTGGTGGATTTGGATTTAACCGCCATATTCTACATGAGATAAAACTGTTCAATCATAATTTCGATTTCAAATTGGGAAGTTCACGTTATTGAATGGCGTGTGAGAAGAAATTGAATTTTTTCCACAGTTGGAAAATACACTTTGCACGATTTCCTTCCAGTATAACATGAAACCCCGTCATCAGACACGGTAAGGGGTTAATTTGGTAGGTGAATAATATATTTTCTAATTGGTCGACATTACCATATCCAGTAACTAGTGGCATGCCCGTTGGTCAGAGGGTGAAACTCCGTTTGCCTTCCTTTCCCGACAAAAGAGGGGTCGTTGGATGGGTGACTTGGGACGCGGTTAGGTGCTTTGAACGTGTTATTACAGATCCCTCGAGTTTTATCTGAGTTGGATCTACAAGGTGGCTACAAAACACCTTTCCTTATCTTCCCCTTCGCCCCTGTGATTATGCGCTCCCAGAGCCCAGTGAAACGCTGCTATCTCCCTACGACTACGGACGGACAAAACCCCTTTTGGACTTCTCCCACAACCACCGCCATCTGCCCTCCCCAGACATCGTTCCACCTCATTTACATCTTCCTCCAACGATAAATTAATACGCCCCCGACCGGGAAAATAATCGATGAAACCTGGGAAAACTTACGCTAATACATACACTAATTACATACTTACGCAAATACATATAATTATTCAAGTATTTGGAGGTTTTACGTAGTTTTTAGTTTTTTTTTAAGATAGGTAGTTTTTAGGTTTTTTTAGATATGTACCTAGTTAGTTTTTTTTTTAGATAGGTTCAGTATAGGTTAGTATTTTTATTTTTTATTTTTTTTATTTATTTTTTTTCTAGATAGCTAATTTAATGACAAGAAAGTGTGGCAAATTATTTTAGATATTGATATTGCACTGGATTTTCAAAACGGTAGAAGTCGCTTAGTAGGAAGGCGGTTAAAGGAATAAACAGTCAAGTCCCGATCGGCTGTATGTAAACACACAGGGAACTGGCCTAATATATTGATCAAAAGGTCGGTTATAGCGATAAGTTTTGAGTTTGGGGGGGAGGGGGGGGGTCAAAAGTCGACCAATTAGGCAAAAATGGCAGAAATCTCCGAAAATTGGAACTCACCAGAAGTGGTATTGATGACCCGAAACAGAACGCTGTTTTAATTAAAGCTGTTGAAGCTGTTAAAGCTGTTTTAATTAAAATTATCCTCAAAGAAATAATTAATCAAAAGTAACAATTAATTAGTAGTAAGATAGGCCTGATCTCTTTTTGGGGCCAACCGTTTGGTAGTAAAACACCTGCCGGTAATATCCTTGAAGATGTATTTTAAGGTATTTTACTTCAAAACAGCTCGAGGAGTTTGAGCAACCAGGTGTTCCTAACTTTCGACATCAGCCGTTTTCCCTTAAAAATAATGAAATTATAATCCCACGAAATAATATTCTTCAAATGAAAACGGGAAAATGAACTGGATTTCATTATAGCCTTGCGTGGTTATAACCAGCTGTTCCCTAGTAATGATACGAGTATAATTATGTGGGCTGGATGTCCGGATGATTCACACTCATGTTGACGACGCGTCCTGGACTTCAGCGACTTAGGTACTATGAACGAACGGCTGGACGTACGATGCTCCGGGTGGTCTCACAAATCCGAAATTCGTAATAAATTTCAATCAAACGTCATAGGTAGAAACCTTCCCTTCCATTGAGAGTTTTCGAGCTACGGCGTTTTGAAAACGTCAACCTCTATTTTTCACTCGAGATGACTGATGCCGAGCTTCGCGGACCAAGTAGATCCAAAACCAGACCTACGAACCAAATTTAATTAATTTTGGTTCATGATAACAAAGAATTATGAAAAGAGCGAAGTAGGGCAGACAAAGTGAAACCATCAAACCTTGCTAAAAAATAAATAAATAAATAAATAAATATAAATAAATAAATAAGAATTAAATGATGCAAAAATACTATTGCTGGAATCCAATGAGAAGGCCTGATCTCTTTTTGGGGCCAACAGTTTGGAGGTAAAACACCTGCCGGTAATATCCTTGAAGATGTATTTTAAGGTATTTTTCTTCAAAACAGTTTGAGGAGTTTGAACATTCAAGTGTTCCCAACTTTTGACATCACCTCCCTTCAAAATATGTAGATAAGGCGTCCTAACTCAAATGTGCTCCTAATTTCCAAGTGCGGGAGTCGCGCTTCTTTGTATGGACGAAATAAATACTCCAATGAAAAGTGTTAGCCAAAATGAGAGGAAACTAAATTAAGACCATTTTATAAAGCAGGTGTTCTCCTTCTAAACGTCAGAACCCACCTACTCGGGAAATTTATGAACCCATCAGTGGCTCAGTTCCTAACTACCATGTAAATTTGGAAACGAAGTGTACCTAAGTTTTTCCCAACAGAAACTCGAAAGAGGTGAATTTCGATGGAACCTACATGGGACCACACCGCAACTTTTGTTGATGTCGTATAGTTTTCGCAAGAGATTTGTTTTATACAGAAAATAATATGGAAGCTTGCAATACTTCGCTCAGCCCGTGGTATGGCTTTTCCACACATCGGGCACCACTTATGGCTGAATATCCGAACGGAATGGAGGCAAATTCGACTCGATATCGGGTGTGCAAATGAAGCTGTGCCGAATCAAACGGATTGATATCTGCTCCCTGAAAGCTTTATATACACAGCTTTAACGCGATGATGTTTCAGTTACCCGCTTGCTATACAAGAATTGCGTTCCTCACATCCATCTGCTCAGCCTAACTCGATTGACGCTAACTATTCCGAATCGATCATGACTAGGGCTCGGATCCGGGCATATTTGCATATTTTAATGGGCGATTATACTCGTTGAAACAAGCATTGTAGCAGTAGAATGAGGTCTCTAGAGTTTACAGAATAGAAGTTATAAAATCCTATTGGGGCCTTTTTTTGAATAAAATCCTATAAAACCTTGTATGTGGGGTTTTCTTGGTTTAGTGCACTATTTTGCTCATTTTCACATGAAAATCGCATATTTCTTACCATCCGAAAAGAGGGCATATATTATTGAAAAATACTTGAAGGATTTTGAATCCTCGAACCGTTTCAAGATTGCCAAAGCTAAGGCTGCCCTTATGGATGAGGCTGCATTTCATCTCTCATTTTTATTAAAGCAGACCTAAGTTCACTTCCTGAACTCATCCTGAGGCTCGAAACCAGCGGAAAGGAACTCACTGAAGTTGTTAAATTGATGGAAGAAGCCCTTGAGAAAGCCGGCAATTGGCCCGGCAAGACTGGGAAAATTGTCAAAGAGAAGCTGGAATTCGTTCCTTGAACGGAATCCTGGTTGGAAAGTTGGCCAAAATGCTCAGAGGAGAACCGTGCAAATTTCTCAATTTCACCCCAGCAGAAGCAGCTTCACTAAATTATTTGCCTCTCGTTTCAGCTGACGTCGAGAGATCATTTTCCGCCTTGAAGTTGTTGGTAACTGATTTAAGAAAATCTCTGAAGACTGAAAACACTGAAAGGATGCTGGTGATTCAGTACAATTCCCAGTTGTAAAGCGCGTTTTCGCTCACATGTACCTACCTACTCATATTTTTATTTGTTGCACGTACAAGTATCTCCAAATTCACATGAACAGAAGGTGCCTACCGAGTATATAAATTAAAAAATCCCCTTCACTTTCTTTCCCTTTTTTCAAGTTTTCTATCGAGCTATACTTTTTGAGCTCATGTCTGAGCTTATTTATCCATTTATTGATCCTATATGACAGTCTTATTCAGCCATTTTTCGATCCTTTTTACGATCTTATTTAATGGGTTTAACGCGCTTATTCAGAGGTTTTATCGGTCCTATCGATCCGAGCCCTAGTCATGACGAATCGTCTGACTGGAGATATTCGGGTGTGTGCAACGTTCTACCCATGCATTGACAAGTTTTGAAGCCTGCCAACGAAACGTTTATTGCGTTAACGTATTAGAACGCAAACCGCAATTATCGCTATGGTTTAAATGCGATAGTTCTCTATCTGATGAGTTACGGGAGGGTTGCAGGATGATGCCCAGCTCCATACGCTCCAACTTACAGCGGGCATTCAGGTCATCCTATTACGGGCGTGTTATGTGCAGACAGGCTCGAGGCGGTGTTGCCTACCTCCTGCCTCTGCCTGCACTAGACAGTTAATATTTACAAATCATCAACATCGGCGCGACACGGGAACTCGGGGATTTTGCGATCCAGAGGGGGTCCGGGATGCAAAAATCGACTCGCCGCCAGGACGATGGAAATTGCATCGCGTTGCCAACTCTGTTCGCGTGTTTGAGTGTTTACAGCAGGAGATGCTCGTTTGTTGCAAATATAGCATTCAACCTTCGAGAACAGCGCAGCGGAAATACGGTGCAGCCGTTGCAACAAAGCCTCAATCTTTGTACTACGACTATATTTCACACAAATCTTTCATGCTATTCAATTTGCTCCTGATACTTTGATATCGAACCAAACTTAATGCCTATTTCATACACAAGTGATAAACATATTCATCGACAGTTTCAACTAACCACTAAACGCCTACCCATAAATTATTCATTCGCGCTCCAGGAATAGAAGTAGGTAGGTACGTACCACCTCGCCACAATAATTCGACACAAATTTATCACTTCGGATGTATTCATTTGATTTTGATGTTATTCCATTCTTTCACACATTGCCACAACTGGGGAAAAATCAATAATAATAATAATAATAATAAACTATAAACTTCAAATTTTTGTTGTCTGATTAATTTCAGATGGGAAGTCTACTAGTATCATCGCAAAAGTTGTCAGTTTTTCTAGGTGTACCTACTCAATATTGCGGAAATAAATAAAAAAAAGCCACCTACTATTTAATAAAAGAAAAAACGGGAGAAAAACAATTTATAATATAAAACCAAGTAAGAGAAAGAAATCGCAACGATTTGTTTTGAATACCTAATTAACCTAATGACACAACAATATTACTGTCGACAAAAATAACGTTTGTATAGAGTTTTATTTTATTTTATTATTTCCGACAAAGATAAAGATTGTATAAATTTTTATTTTACTAGCTGTGTTGCCCGTCGCCGACGGGTAGAACTCGGGGTGGGTCCATCCGACTTTGTTACCTCTCGCAGAAGTAAATCTCCTTATGTCCTTCCCTGGTCATAGAAACATTTAAATACGCGAGATGGGTTCGATCCATTGAGCTGTTTTCGAGAATTTAATTTTTTTATGTTTCGGCTTCCCTATAAACCCCCACCCCTATTCATCAGATCCGGGAGTGAATCCCCTTATGTCCTTCCCTGGTCACAGAAACATTCAAATACGCGAGATGGGTTCGATCCATTGATCCGTTTTAGCGTGATTGAAGGACAAACAGAAAATCATCTGTAACTTTAGTTATATAGATTTCTTTATATTATAATGGTTTTAAGGAATTAAATAGTATTACAACTTCGGATACTGACGATTGTATACTTTACAATATCATTTAGTTCATATCTGAAAAAATAGGAAGAGTGGATTACATGGCTACATCTTTCTAGAGATTCATAAATAAAAGTTCGTCAATCAATCAACTACATTCAGCGAATGTCCAACCGCAACTTGTAATTCCCTCCTGTTCTGACCTGCCCTGTTTTGATTATCGAGTTGTGGGTGTGATGGCTGGACACAGCTAGCCTAAATTCACATTGTGGTGAATGGGCCTCTGAGGTCCAGCGACACCTGGCCCGACTGCTGCCCAATACTGTAAGTAAACGATAATCCAAATGAACTACGAGGCACGTCCAGAAAAGTGAGGTTTCCTGCCCTGTAGGCACAAGGAATCGTGGAAATAATGTTGGCACCACTGGGCGGTTCGTAACCACAGAAAACAGAATAGATTCTATTCCAAGTTCTGTGTTTGTAAAGAAGAAAATAAGAGGTTATCAGCCTCAATACGAGCGAAAATGCGAACACAGTGACATAACATGAATGGGCCTACCTAGTTTTCATCCACATCTGTGCTGCTGAAGATGCTGCTGCACCTGAGGCAAACGAGGTAGACGCACTCATGTTTAAAATCTCACTGTGTTCGCACTTTCGCACGTACTGAGGTAGATAACCTCTTACTCTCTTCTTTACGAACCGCTCTATCGCAAAGTGGTGCCTACAGGGTAGGAAACCCTATCTGGACGCGCCTCGTAACATCAGATGGTTATTGGTTACTGATAATAGCAGAAATCCAGGGACACACTGAAATGAATATATTTATGTACCTACTTGAGCGACGGGGTGGCTCCCAGTGTCCCGGGAGGGCCATAACAACAATTCAAACGCCCCTCAGGCCCATGTTTCGCTTTAAGGGTTAAAGTAGGTATATATGTCAAAAATTGATAAATTCGAACTGTTACTCTCTCCTAATAAATAATTGTAGTAGGTATTTTTTCGAATTTGAAGCATTTAGCAATTAGATAACCAGTTGATACCGGTGTGATGTGATGCGTATGATTTTCATCGATTGATGGAAATTTTGAACCTTTTATCGGAGGGTATTCAAAACAGCTGCCTGCTATCTGATCAAATCCGAATAAAAATGGCTCCTCACATTATAAATATAATTTTAATTACGGAACGATTTTTTTTCTACTCCGTCATTATTAATATGAAAACTGGACAAAGGAAGAAAAGGTGGCCCAAAAAAAAGTAACTTAATGACCTGGTAAGAAGTCCTGGAAAAAAAGAAGGGGGAGTGTGAAAAACCTCGGGGACTATTAGTGGGGTTCGCCATCAGAGTTGGGTTTCTTTGTTTATTAAAAGGTGATACCCGTGCAGCGTCATTACCCGGCCCCAGAGACAAGTTGCAAATTCATTGGTCACGGGACCCGACGGGACAAAAGTGGCAGCACCGCTGGGGTAATTAAGAAAAGGCGCCTAGTTTTTGCTCCGGTATATATATAAGGCCCCGGCGACCAGTTTTAAGAGATTAATAAGGGTGGGGGAGGGGGAGGCGCGGGTCCCACAGAGAAGAGATGCGATGCCTTCTTGAACCCCAGGTAGAAGGTTATACCGTGTAGAAGGAATAGGAGGTGAGTCCTATACCTTGATGATTCCACCCCGCCTTTCTCTGCCGGTTTCCTATAAGGAGCCGCGGGGACTAGATAAATCATCTTGCGGACGATCCCCGTTCAAAAGAACAGGAGGGCAGCGGTCGAAAAGGTTTTTTGAGGTCCGGCTGGTGCGGAGAGGCTGAGATGAGAAGAAGAAAAACTTTTTCGTGGTTCTCAACGACAAATTGTGGCTCTTTTGTGTTATATCCGCATCGTATACCTATCACAGCGGTATAATGATCCGTGCGGTATTTTCTCCTGAAACACCGGCGCCAACTAATGATCAAATACATTTGGGCAGGGGAAAATATAAAAGCTGCACTTAGCAAACAGTTTGTCAAATTCGACAGTCGTTGAAAAAGAAATTATGGATCACCCAGCGAGGATGTATTGATAGCTAGGTCGAACTTTGGTGCATAAATCTTGATTCGCAATTTTCGGGAATTTCATTCCATTTTGTTTGAAATTCAAAAGACTTACACAGGGAAAAGCATAATTACATAAGTGACTAGGCTTCAACCTAATTAAATACATTTTCAGTTACTAATATACAACTTAACAGCGTAAGAAGCTGTATCAACTGGGGAATCATCGCCACCCCGCTGCACGAAATGATATTGCATGTTTTAACACCAGAAATTGAATTACCACTTAAACCTAAGAGCACTTTGTTCGTTCCCACACACACCTAATACATTGGAAGATGATCAGCGTATGTAAAATATGCTGTATCGATGATACTGCTTATCGAAGCACTGTATAGTATACGCGAAATCTTTAGAAAATTTATACCGAATTAACAATAATTTTGAGACAATAATTTTTCAACAGCCAACCACACACTATTGGTAAGCCAATTTCTTGCCAACGATATTTAAATGACACGTGATATCCTTCCATACGCGAAGCAACAGCGCTTAGTTTAAGTTAGACTAACATAGTGAGACCTCAACTACTACCTAGGCATTCATGTACACAGCACATATATCATTGATATGATTGTGTTATGGACTTTAATACATACATTTAAGTATACTAACATCAACCCTTATGGTACATTATGAGTTATGAATTCTAAATTGTCGAGTAATTTATTTACTATTAATTTAACTATGTAACCGGTAATGCATAATTTATTCACTGTGGTGTAACTTGATAATATGTATTGTGTGTTGTATTGTATATTTGTATTAGCTCAAAACAAAATTTGGCAATGACCTTAACTGCCATAAACCGTTACCAAATTGACCGTTGTCAAATGTATTACGAAAATCTGACACCGAAGTAGCGCATATTTTAGGTGAATTTTCCAGTAGAAACAAATCGTTGTTAGGGAAATACAACTCTTTCAATTTTCATCCCACGGAAATCGTTCTCCACTCGTTGGAAAGCTCTTATAATTTATGACAAAATGTTATGCTGCCCAGAAAGTTGTAACAACGAAGAAAGCTGAGTTATATACACCAAATTGTCAATGAACCGTAAACAACTTTCGTTAAACCTATTAATATGACCGGTTACTATCGTTCGGAGAAGCTTCTAAACTGCTTTTTAGTTATTGCATTTTGTTTATCGGCATTGTTTATATAAGATTGCGTAATACAATATTATAATTGCTCGATATTTTATGTTAATTCTGTACTATTCCTTCCTTTTTACTATTAACCCTTTTATTATATACCACTAAAACCCACCAGGTGGCTAAAGTATTTTCCATGTTTTAAAAGTAGAGAATAAGTAGAGAAGCCCCTCTTGCAGGGCCCTCTTGTATGCGTATTTGTTGTATTTGACGATGTACATAAAATAGAATATTGTCTTTCTATCTGTCTTTATACTGCCTAGGTAAGTGAAGATTTGTAATTTGTATCGAATTGTGATTGTACTGTGAGTAATTGTTTATTTTACTGAACCATATTTTCTTGGAGTCGTGGACGAATTCTTGCAATACTGATCACTGGTGTATCTGATTGGTGTACATTTAGCTATACCAATTAGCTGTTTTTTATGCACCACTCTGTACGACAGTAATCCTCCGGTGCATTTGCTAGCTAAATACAGTGATATTTGGTGCATTTGAGTCTCCGGAGTGCAGTCTTCGACGTCAAGCCTCGTCGCATTTTGTCAACATTGGCAATCACTGGTACATTTAATGTCGCAAATTCAAGCACTTTTAATTTACGACAGAAACAATGTTCAGTTCATTGGCGACGGTAAACCAATGATCTATGCGGAAGGGGTATCTACAGGAAAATTATAATAATTTATGTAATTACAGTGATGATTTGCAGCGTTTTCCCCATTTTGGTTTATTATTCTGTGAATAATACACCTATGTATTCGCTAAGCGAAAAATTTTATAACTCCCCTCAAAATTTTTTCTTTTACGTTTCAAGGTGCGTAGATTCAGAAAATGCAATGGCCGTCTGCCATCAGCCGTGTCATGCATATCGACTTCATCTTCGGCTTAAAAAATTCGTCCTTTGGCACACTTGCTCCATTTGGGCCCTAGTTGTGTCCCAATACTTTGTAGCCCGATCGGAATGTACCGAGGGGTGTTATGAGTGAAAATGGCTATAAAAATAGGTATTTTTTGTGTTTTAGTAACATGAGCTTTTGAGGTAGGTATCGTTTTCCATGTTTTTTGGGACGACCAATTGCTATCAATTTTGGCCCCCAAAACACAAATTAGGCTCGGGTTTTGGTTTATTATTCTGTGAATAATACACCTATTTAATCGCTCAGCAAAAAAATTTTATATTGTTGGTAGGATTCTTGAGGGTTGGTCACTTAATAAAATATCCACTATGCCGGCGTTTCGATTTATTTATAAATCCTCATCAGGGCTGTAATGATAGGAACTATTTACTCAGAAAACATTGGCTCAAACAAGTGTAGGATGGACTTATAAGTAAATGCTAAAAATTACCTTAGTTGATAAGTATTGGCAGTAGCAGGAACACACAGTCAGAAAAGGTGTTTATATTGCTATAGTTGAAAGTAGTAAGTATAGTTTTATCAAGGAGAAGTGCTCATCAGAAGTTTATCAGAACTGTGACTGTGAAGTTGACAGGTGAGCTTGACAGGTGTGGCTTATGGTCATAGAAGGGTGGATAAACAAGAGTGATACGTTTGTTATGATCTAGTTACATGGATGTTATACACGTGGATGCTAGTAATAATGCAGGATGGGAGATGCTATTGTAACATTTACTGTCTAGGAAAAGGCTAATAAGTGTTAGCATGAAAATAAGTACTTAACTGCAAAATAGGTTTGAATATGAAAATAAGTGCTAACTACAGAATACACAAGAAAATGGTAACACAGCCCTAGGTAACAACACTTATAGTACCTACGTACCACCAGAAATCACAAAAAATAAAATTGCATTATAAAGGATGATAACAAACGTATCACTCTTGTTTATCCACCCTTCTATGACCATAAGCCACACCTGTCAAGCTCACCTGCCAACTTCACAGTCACAGTTCTGATAAATCTGATGAGCACTTCTCCTTGATAAAACTATACTACTTACTACTTTCAACTATAGCAATATAAACACCTTTTCTGACTGTGTGTTCCTGCTACTGCCAATACTTATCAACTAAGGTAATTTTTAGCATTTACTTATAAGTCCATCCTACACTTGTTTGAGTCAATGTTTTCTGAGTAAATAGTTCCTATCATTACAGCCCTGATGAGGATTTATAAACAAATCGAAACGCCGGCATAGTGGATATTTTATTAAGTGACCAACCCTCAAGAATCCTACCAACAATATAAAATTTTTTTGCTGAGCGATTAAATACCTAGGAGTATTCACAGAATAATAAACCAAAACCCGAGCCTAATTTGTGTTTTTGGGGGCCAAAATTGGTGGACATCATAAAAAATAACTATTTCAATTATTTCACATGAAACATTTCTGTAGGTATGTCCAGTAGCATAATAAACCCAAGTGACAAGGACTTTGCAGCGTTTTTCACTTGATTATTGGGTGGATCTCATACTGTGGTAGTTCCGCATAATATGTTTGCGATGATGTACAAATATGTAAGCATCGTCCGCTCTCAATATTGACTCGTTGGTTAGAAATCACGACGGATTTCGATGTTACGACATCGCGGCCTTGTAAAACTGCTTTTTTTCGGATGAGCTCCGAACGGCTGATAATTGTACATCAGGGATTTTCGGCCTCCGCTGATTGGGTCAATTGTATCGAGGTCAATTCGATCGGATGGAAACTTCTGCTGTGAAACTCCCCCAGAGACTGATTGAGGACGATCAGACATGCTGGGGGGGAGATTGACGTATAACGAGCTCTGATTGCGTTACACGATGATAGAAGGATGACCCGTGTAATTGATGGCCGTATTGGGGTTAATAGAAAATGGCGGGTGGTTGGTGCCTCCGAGGCAGATGTACTGGGACAGATGCGATGCCTTAGGGCCGCCTGTGGTGGTTGTAGCAGAATACTGAACTGTTCCAGTGTGCGTTTTCAAGTACCGAGGCAACGCGCCCGTGTGTGTGCCCTGCGTGCGTTGCAAGGATACGAGGGAGACCCTTTTCCGGTCAGGTAATGTTCCCTTTTAATTTCGAACGATCCTCAAGTTGGTTTCACAACCGGCGAACAAATTCGGGACTTCCGGAGTGTTTTTCTGCTCCTAATGAATTAAACGACCAAGTACAAGCAGTTACTCGTCGCCCGCACCTCGCAGTATGCTATTATAGGCCCAAGATAACGCTCCACGTAGATATAACTAAGCTCTCTCGATAAGTTCTTCATCAAATTAATTACAGTGAAATCCCTCCCTCAGCAGTGGACACCCACGGGACCAAAATAAGTGTCCGCTATAGAGGGGTGCCCCTCTATAGTCGGCACGCGTCTGACCAAGAAAAGTGTCCATTATAAAGAGGTTTCAAAAAGTTCCAACGGATTTCTTTAAATATTGTTTCATTATTTAGTGTGTATGCGCAGAAAATTCGTAAAATTTGCCAAAAATAGGTAGATATACTTTAATATTATAAAAATTACACAGCAGTTAGGATATTGTAAGGTCAGAAAAATAAGAATAAATGGATCAGTACACGAATAAAAAAAATTTATAATTTTTATTCTGAAAAAAAAAACGCTGCGAAGTCCTTGTCACATGTGTTTATTATTCTACTGGAAATACGAACAGAAATGTTGGGTGTTCATTTATTGTTTCTTTCATGTGCAATTATTGAAATGGCTATTTTTGATGGTTTCCACCAGTTATGGCCCCCAAAAACACGAATTAGGCTCGGCTTTTCCTTCCAAAAGATTATTTCTGATCATTGACAGTACCATTTAGTTGCCTTGATTCACCTGTTGATACTACTTCTGGAGTTATTATACTAATGTATGGTGATTTCAGACAATTTCCCAAGTTTTTGACTCATAAAAAATGAATTTTGGGAGCTTAACCTTCGTTACAACCTCAATTCTTCACTCTCAAAATCAACCAAATATTCGGTTTTCTCGCCCTAAAAATCATGGAAAACGATATATCACAAGCCCCTCGGAAACCCCTATTCTTACACCCATTTTTCTCCCATATCACCCCTGGGTGTATGCCGATCGGGCTACCGTGCTTCGGAGCATAACTAGGACCCAAATGTGCTCCCAAATGGGGACCCGATCTGTGTGCGGAAAAACTACGATTTTAGACCAAAATGTAACGTAAATTTAAGGCTGAAACTTCGTTAGAACCTCAATTTTCCACTCTTTGGTCAAAATCGACTTCATATTCGGTCTTCTCGTCCCAGAAACATGGAAAACAATACCTTAAAAGCTCATGTTACTAACATACTACTAAAACACAAAATGTACCTATTTTTATACAAATTTTCGCTCATAAAACCCCTGGGTATATTCCGATCTGCAAAGTTTCGGGACACAAGTAGGGTCCAAATGGAGCATGTGTGCGAAAGAACGAATTTTTTAGACCAAAAATGAAGCCGGTACACGTGATACGGCGGAATCTACGAACCTTGAAACGTAAAAGAAAAAATTTTGAGGGAGTTTCATAAAAATGTTTTGCTGAGCGATTACGTTGGTGTATTATTCACAGAATAATAAACGAAAATTGGAGAATCGAAGACCGTTTTTTCATTTTCGATTCGGTCATTTCCCGTTCGTGATGCACTGGCACTCCTCACGAGTGAAAATGTGGGACTGACGACGGTGTTGTTTACTAATGTAAACAAACAGAAAATGAATTCGAGCGATGGCAAATGTACCTGTAAACGAAAAGAAAATGAAATCTGTCAGATCAAGCATAGCTGTGAGATAAGAAATCCACTGCCAAGGACATGGCACAGAAGCTTCCTCGTGGCCTTCACAGTATGTCACCATTAAATTTTCAGAAAACTACAAATGAACGGTTCGCCATGCTCATGACGATAGAATGCTGGGCAACCGAAAATTAAAAAATCGTTATTTTTGGGCAATACAAAGCACGGGGGCAAAAAATATTTAAACCCGCCATTTACCACTGCCACGCCACCGCTGATTCAATCATGATGAATGTCGTATGGCCAAACTGTCCATTGAGTGGGCTGTCCACTATACAGGGTTGTCCACTAATAGGGGTTTCACTGCGGCAACACAGGCATCACATTTCACCTCCTCCCTAACTGTGGTTACCGATCAGAACACCAGTACCAGCGGTGGTGAATCCTGAAGACACTAGCAGCGGCCACGCGGTAGAGATAGATTCCCTTGCCTCTTCAATATGCAAATAATAATTACTTCGACAATAATAATTCTACATTAATGAACGCTGCATGAGCAAGGGAACAATAGAATTAGCCTAGAACTGCGTTGAAAAGGATCACTCACCACGGACGCGCTAATCGAGGAAATAATCACAAAATCAAAGCATATAGTTCAAGATGCACGAGCTACCTGCTGATATTCAAACTTTTGAAAAATTAAACGCGCATTGCTTGTGAGTAACCGAAGGGTTTTACGACCTTTTGGTGATCCATTCAATTAATAATTGAAGGGCTTTAGGTACAAAGGGCGTAAGTACCATAAATCCCAAAAAAAGTTATCGCTGTTTTAATTTTAACTTGTCATTCTCACAATATGCGTTCTAGAGAGATGATTTTTAAAAAAATTCAATATTGCTGAAATACGTTTTATTTGTGCGTTGGATTTGTTCATATGATCTTCCCACAGTTTAAAAATAAAAAAACCAGTCATGCAGCATGACTTAATGAGCGAATTTTCAAAGAAATATTCGAATTAATGGCTATGGTTTTGAATAAAGGAAAACTTCGGTCTAAAATTAGGTTTTCTATGTATATTCTCTTCGTATTTATTTTAATTTGTACGTTTTGTCCATCCTGATTCTACCGTTTGTTATGAGTAGATTCCTTGTTCCTTCTGAATGGCCTTTCCTCTTGACTACGATTTCAGGCCTGGTATCTAAAACCAGTTCAAGATTTGCTCTACTAGGTAGGTAGATCCTTCCTTCTTCATTGATATTATTTTTATCATGTTAAGTACCTACCTACCTTTGAATATCAAATATTCGTATGATACTGATAATAAATTGATAAGATACCTACCTAACCTTCTTCCTCCTACTGTTAGTACCTAAATTGAATAATTTGAAATAGATTTTTTCTTTCGTCTTCCTTCTAGTAATACGTGGGCCGGTACTTGTCTATCTATGAAGGTATCATAACAATTATATGTCAAATGGGAAATTCAAGGAGTTGTACTAATCGTTTGCCTCCCCCTTTTTTGCTTCGAACTCTCGTCTTCAATTAATACTTCTCACATTTTTCAATCTGACCACTCTAAGGGGGTGGGGGGGGGGGGGTAAGAGTTTAAAGATTATCCTAGCTTTGGGTAATTTTTGCGCACTTTAAATGCTCTAATTTAAGAACGGATTTAGATATCTAAAATCCGATTTCACCATCGTGTTCAGCGTGCAAAAACCTTTAAAATGAGGGGTCACTTGTTAGAAAATAACATTTTGGGGATTTTTGGGTAATTTTTGCGCACTTTAAATGCTCTAATTTGAGAACGGATCAAGATATCTAAAATCCGATTCCACCATCGTGTTCAGCGTGCAAAAACCTTTAAAATGAGGGGTCACTTGTTGGAAAATAACATTTTGGGGATTTTTGGGTAATTTTTGCGCACTTTAAATGCGCCAAAACCCTCCTTAGAGTAGGCCAATTTCGCCCATCTTCGAACTTAGCCTTTCGATTGCCAAGATAGATTTTTTGTGCAAATTTGAGCTGTTTATCTCAATTCTATCGAGAGTTATCGTCTGGAGTGACACATATATATATATATATACATATAAAAAAGTGTTAAATTTCAGGAATCGTTTTAGAATGGTCTGAAACGGATTTCTATGAAGAAAATTTCCAAAAATTTATATTATTTATATTTCGAAGCCATTGCAATAGCTTCATTTTCTTTGAAAATTCGCTAAAATGATTTTGTTCACAATACTATGAAAAGGGCCTAGGTGCCACCTCTGTTTACCACCTGCCTAAGTGCCATACCCACCTACTTCTTCAAGGTTTCTCCAAGTGAACAGTTTTAAAAACATTGCTAATCTTTTTTCATATTGGTAGGACGGTAGGGTAGGTACCTAACGGAGTTTTTGGGGAATTAGAAGAAAAATGATGTTCTCACGAAAGTGATCTGTAGTTCCAGTATAACTTTTTATTAATAAAATTCAAAACTAAGTAAAATCTGTAGTTTCAGTATAAGTTTTCATTAATAAAATAATAAATTGAAAACTGAGTAAAATATTCTTCTTAAAATTTCTTAAAAAGTAAAATTTCTGCCTGTTCCTCCCTTCATCTTCCACTTCCCTTACCCCGTCTTTCAAGTCTTTCCATTATATAAACTTCTAAACATTAAAAACTAAACAATATACTAAACTGAACTAACTAACCCTAAACAACTATGACAGAGGACAAACATAACCCGACACTGATGGTTTCAAACGCACAGTGTTGCACCGTGGCACTTACGCCCTTCCTACCGAAAATAACCCATGGACTTAGGCAGTATGGAAAAACGGTGAATTTTGGGCGGAGGACGTTGGTAACACTGCGACGTGGCGATCGATTTAAAAATGATTGGAACATAGGCCCTTTCCAGAAAAATAGCTACTGGTATATGGTAGAAAAGTAGCTACTGGTTTGGAAAAGTAGCCATTCATGAACTTGGTTTTCATATTTTTCTGTACTTATATTCTTCATTGTGTACTAAATATGTGTTTTAATAAAGAATCGAATTGAATTAAATTGGTATATAGGTCCAGAAAAAAATATAATTTGGAAAAAGTCGAAAATCGCACTTACGCCCTTTGTACCTGAAACCCTTCAATTAGTTGACTGAAGGCCAAAAATTGTGCAGATCAGGCAGAAAGCCATTTTAATAAAGTTCGCTTCTTGAATCCTGAATAGGGCGTTTTTTTGCATCTCAACTCGAACTGAAATATTTGGATACTTTGCATCTGCTGCTTACTTGCATTTTCCACCAAAACCAGGTGAAACGCAGCAAATTATTACACAGCAGTTATTCTTTCCATATGCACGTGCCCCTTCGGCGTAGATCACTGTTTTTACCTACCCTCGTGCTTTCCCCAGGAAGGCCCAAAATCGAATAAATGCCCACGAATAAGACGAACAGTTCACAGGGGACCATCTAGATGCAACACCCCAACTGCCCACCGAATTTCGAGTAAATAAGTACAATCGGGCTGTTTATTCGTGAGAAATTGGCTACCTCGGATTCACGTTTGCGCGTGTACCTACGCAGTGGTCAAACCGATTATCCGATCGTTCTAAAATTCTTGGGGGACCATCCACACGCTACACCCTAAATACCTCCAAATCTGAGCAAACCGAACCAATGATCCGATGTCCGTCCGCCGTCCGCCGTATAACGTGTACCGGCTTCATTTTCGGTCTAAAAAAGTCGTTCTTTCGCACACATGCTCCATTTGGGCCCTAGTTGTGTCCCGAAACTTTGCAGCCCCATCGGAATATATCCAGGGGTGTTATGAGTGAAAATGTGGACAAAAATAGGTACTTTTTGTGTTTTAGTAACATGTTAGCAACATGAGCTTTTGAGGTATCTTTTCCCATGTTTTTGGGGACGAGAAGACCGAATATGAAGTCGATTTTGACCAAGGAGTGGAAAATTGCGGTTGTACCAAATGTTCAGCTCCCAAAATTGATTTTTTATGAGTAAAAAACCTGCGAAATCGTCTGAAATCACCATCAATGTGTAGAATAACACTAGAAAAAGTGTCAACACGTGGATCAAGACGATTAAATGGCACTACCAATGATCAAAGATCATTTGAAAAAAAAAAAAAAAAAAAAAAAAGCGTACCTAATTCTAGTTTTGGGGGCCAAAATTGGTGGAAACCACCAGAAATAGCTATTTCAATTATTTCACATGAAAGAAAATAAAAATGAACATCCAACATTTTTTTCTGTATGTGTGTCCAATAGAATAGAGAGTTTTTGCAACACACTCACGACGAAACGAACGAAACGAAAGCAGTGCTGCGCATGCGCACTTAAGACACCGAAAAGTTTGACGAACCGTGACGACGAAAAATACCGGGATCTCGCGGTGTCAGCTTTCGTCGTGTTGATATGACGAAACGTAATTTAACCTTACATCTGTATAACGCTACCTACCTTCTTCGGTTTTCCTTGGAAAATAAAAATGTTGAGCGTCGTATTCACAGCTGCTTCTTGGCGTCTTGGCAGACTTGACGACGTGTGTGGACATAGATTTGTATTAACCATGGAGTAAAATGGATGAAAGAGAGGTTGACATAACGTTAGCGTGACTCCACCAGCCGGTAGACGCCAAAGCTGAACGAAAACTGAACCGAAAAAGGTTAGCATCTGACTTCGGTCGCCCTATCCGCCATTTCCGTTTCGGTGTCGTTTTCCGTTTCGTTTCGTCACGAGTGTGTTGCAAAAACTCTCTAATAATAAACCCATGTGACAAGGACTTTGCAGCGTTTTTTCGGTTAAGATAAGGTCGGTCGGCTGAAGCCTTATCGATATCCCTTCTTTATCGGTGGTATAGGAGGGGACTCTCGAGGGTCCACCGTCACTCTGTCACATGGTAGCAGAGTGTGGTTTGGTAGTATGCGCTGAGTAATTCACCATAGTCCATCCACTATTTGAGGGCTTTGCAGAAGGATAAGCCCAAAGGTTTACAGAAGGATTCCTTTACAAACATTCTGTCCCTTTCATAATTCATACATTCCCCCCCCCCCCCTAACCAATACCCTCTTTACAGCTCAGTATAATTATAATTATATTTAGCTTATTTGAAGGCGATTAATGCCGTGTCCCAATTAACAAGTCCCAATAGTTGCTCCACCCTAACAATGGAGGTTGATCACCTAGAGGTTGCCCAGATGTTCACAATTCACTGGACAACAACCTATGACAACATTTTTTCTCAGCCAATACTCGTATGAAGGAGCTTTGCCCTCCACCAGTAAACATTAGGTATTGAGGTAGTAAGTACCGTTACGATGGACCTTCTAGTTATTCAGATGCCCTTTCCTGAACCAGAACATCATACCAATTTTCAACCCCCCACCCCCCCTTACTACTCATAGTTCTGCTACCCAGAAGTATGCCATGTGGGTACGAGTGTGACGGTGGCAGTTCTCGAGTCGTTTGTTTTTCCGGTGAAGATGGAGTCGTTTCGGCTGAAGCCATATCGATCTCCCTTCTTAGCTGATGGTATTATCGCTAGTCTAGGTGGGGGGACTCTCGAGGGCCCACCGTCACTCTGTCACAGCTGTACATACGGGACTTGGTTAAACTTCCTCATATATTTGTGTGTAAGAGCTTATTAAATCAATGAATGGCGATGAACGAGAACGTGGAGGACTTATTGAACGCTTCAACCGAAAATGGCTCACTGGCATAAGGACGACAAACCACCGCCCTTCGACCCTTTTCACGCGACGTTTTCCATTCATATTTAAATACAACGCCGGGGAGTTCGACAGGCTGTGTCGAAGGGGGGGGGGGGCCTTCAACGAAAGTATAGTTCAACAGGAAGGGAAAAAAATAAATATATACGAGACTCCCGTATAATAATATTGTATAGGCGACCACTCGACTCGGGCCATATGGAGGGGACCTTCCAATATGGCACCCTAATTCCGAGGACAAAAGGGTTGACCCTCGGGTGCACCAATCTGGCGCAGCCCTTAGTTATAGTTTGAGCACTTCTATGTCTATAACGAGTGTCCTCTTTGTTGAGGGCGCTTCCCATCTTTTATTTTCCTCCCCTCTCCTCACCATCGGTCCTTTCCTCCTCAAAGGAGGCCACAAATCATTAGGCACTCGGGAGCCTTTGTCGGGGTCTGGGCCCCTCCCTGTGTCCGTCCATACGCACGCAATACAAGTTACAATTGTTGTCAAAAAGTTAATAACAACCCGTGTCACAGGCCGTTCAATCCGCCAAGTAGTTGAACGGTCGTTCGGTAAGTCACGGAAATCGCTTCGTTAGTCCCCTTCACCGGTCAAATTGTATAAATCGGAAGTGCGTCAATATTTGAAATGTGTTCTTCAAGTTCTCATTCAGTATTCAATTAATTTTGGTTTATTATTTTCAATAATGAACCTCCGGGATCGAACATGAAAAAAAAACGCTGCAAAGTCCTTGTCATATGGGTACTTATTATTCTATTGGACATACCTACAGAAATGATGGCTGTTCATAGTGTTCATTTATTGTTTCTTTCAGGGAAAATAATTGAAATAGCTATTTCTGATGTTTTCCACCAATTTTGGCCCCTAAAACACGAATTAGGTACGCTCCTTTGATCATTGATAGTGCCAATTAATCGTCTTGATCCACGTGTTAACACTTTTGGTTTATTATTCTGTGAATAATACACCTATGTATTCGCTCAGCAAAAAATTTGTATAACACCCCCTCAAAATTTTTTCTTTCCGTTTCAAGGTGCGTAGATTCCAAAAACGCTGCAAAGTCCTTGTCACATGGGTTTATTATTCTATTGGACTTACCTACAGAAATGTTGGCTGTTCATTTATTGTTTCTTTCGTGCGTAGTAATCGAAATAGCTATTTCTGATGGTTTCCATTAATTTTGGCCCTTAAAACACAAATTAGGTACGCTCTTTTTCTTCTTCTTTTTTTTTTCTTTTTTTAACCTGACCCTTCAGGTTTTTGCGATGGGACCCCCCGCCGAAAAACGACAGGAAAAAGTGAGACCAAATAGTGAGGCAAAATAGTGAGACCAAATTGTGAGACAAAAGTAGCGCGTATTTTATAAAGTGGCTCCTAAAGCTAATTTATATGCTATTCACTCTACGAAGCTGTAATTTGGTATGTGGGCACCTTGGGACTTTAACTTGACACTGCCCAGGCCCCGGATCAGCTGAGTGGCTCCTAAAGCTAATTTCTATGCTATTCACTGTACGAAGCTGTAATTTGGTATGTGGGCTCCTTAGGACTTTAATTTGACACTGCCCAGGCCCCGGATCAGCTGAGTGGCTCCTAAAGCTAATTTCTATGCTATTCACTCTACGAAGCTGTAATTTGGTATGTGGGCTCCTTAGGACCTTAATTTGACACTGCCCAGGCCCCGGATCAGCTGGGTGGCTCCTAAAGCTAATTTCTATGCTATTCACTCTACGAAGCTGTAATTTGGTATGTGGGCACCTTAGGACTTTAACTTGACACTGCCCAGGCGCCGGATCAGCTGAGTGGCTTCTAAAGCTAATTTATATAATACAGCGAGGGGGACAAAAACCTGAAGGGTCAGGTACACCACATTTTAGCCGTCAGGCTTTAAGCGGAAGTCATCCGGGGGTGCAGGGGGCGAGAGTTTTTTTTAAAACTATCTTTGATCATTGGTAGTGTTAATCGTCTTGATCCACGTGTTGACACTTTTCCCAGTGTTATTATACAAACTGATGGTGATTTCAGACGATTTCCCAGGTTTTTTATCATAAAAAATTAAGTTTGGGAGCTGAACGTTTGGTAGAACCTCAATTTTCCACTCTTTGGTAAAAATCGACATCATATTCGGTCTTTTCGTCCCCAAAAACATGGAAAACGATACCTCCAAAGCTCATTTTAGTAAAGCACAAAAAGTACCTATTTTTATAGCCATTTTCACTCATAACACCCCTGGGTATATTCCGATCGGGCTGCAAAGTTTCGAAACACAACTAGGGCCCAAATGGAGCATGTGTGCGAAAGAACGACTTTTTTAGACCTAAAATGAAGCCGGTACACGTGATACGGCGGACGGACATTGCATTTTGGTTTATTATTTTCAATAATGAACCATTGGAATCGAGCATGAAAAAAAAAATTCTTACCCCCCCTCAAAATTTGATGGTTTACGTTTCAAGGTATGTAGAATCCAAAACTGCAATAAAAATATTTCTGTCTGTCCGCCGTACGCCGTACGCCGTACGCCGTACGGGCCACTTTTCTTAGTTACCATGAAAAAAAATTGATGAAATTCGGGTTATAGGTTCCGTTCGGCGTCTAGTTGGTCCTCGAAGCTCGACGTTACTGTGAGTCATCTCTAAGGGGTTCAAAATAGGGGTTGAAATTTTCAAAACGCCTATACCATTTTTTTACGTAAATATTTTTACGGTTTTAAATAGTTCTTGAACTTGCGAGTTTTTTAAGACCATCCGGAGCATCGTACGTCCAGCCGTTCGTTCACAGTAAGGCCCCGAAGTTTGCACCGACAGGCATTTTCGACTCCAGTGTGAATGAAATTGTATACAATTCAAACCAAATCTCGTAACCAGAGACGCGCCCACAATAGGAATTTGTGAATACGGCCAATCATTGGTAGGGATCACCTGATTATATTGGCGGAGTATGAAGTCGAGTTGGATGTTCTGTGATATTATTTAATTTGAAAAATGATGGCTCTTTTGGAGTTTGTTGGTAGGTAGTGAAACTTGAACAAACGTTGAAGTATTATTGATGGGTAAATTATTACTAAGGTAAATCATTACTCAACGGTAAATTATTACACAACGGTTCATTATTGCATCTACGTAGAAGGGGCTGGAGTTTGTTGGTAGGTACTTTTGCAACTTTTTTCACTCCTCATCAACAATTTCTTTTCAGAACTTCATTATGTGTGTTTCTTTTTGTTAGGTACTGTTTGTCATCGGCAGAATTATTTTAGCAACATTTAACTCGTGATTTAGGTAGGTACCAAGTAACGAGTACGGGGTTAGGTACTAACCTACGGAGGGTCTGCGATCTAAATAATTATGCATAGAATAGTACATATCATATTATATAGACGGGTTATCTATACATAGAGCTGTGATCTGTAACAGAAGGGTATTCTATACAAAATAATAAACCGTTGTGCAGGGATTTGCAGCGTTTTTGGAATCTACGCACCTTGAAACGGAAAAGAAAAAAATTTGAGGGGGTGTTAGGTATACAAATTTTTTGCTGAGCGAATACATATAGGTGTATTATTCACAGAATAATAAACCAAAAAAAACACGCATCAAATTATTACACAACGGTTTATTATTTATCTGTACAGATTCTTCTTCTGCGCAGATCACGTTTTCTGTGGTCAGTAGACCCTCGAGCTCCTCCCAGGAAAGCCCTAAATGGAGAACTGGAGGCGGCCCCGGAATTACAGTTTCATACAAATCCGCGGGATTCAATAATTCAAACAATAATTATTTGTAGTTACTCACGAAGCATAAGGTAAATAATAAACAGTTGCGTAATAAATTACCCAATAATACTTCAACGATGGTTCAGGGTGCAAAAGTACCTGTCAACAAAATCCAAAAGGTCCATAATTTTTCAAATGAAATAATACCACAGAACTTTTGGTCTGTAGGTCCCATTCGGGGTCTAGTTGGTCCGCGAAGCTCGGCGTTACTGCCAGTAAGGGGTTCAAAATAGGGGTTGAAATTTTCAGAACGCCGTAGCTTGAAAACTTTCAATTTAAGGGTATGGTTTTTATTACGTTTTTAAATTCATCTCGAACTAAAGGATTTTTCGAGACCACCCGGAGGATTGTACGACCAGCCATTCGCTTGCTTGAACCGAAAACCTTCGTCAACACGATCGCGAATGAAACGGTATGAGTCCCGCCCAGATATCATTGCTAGGGAGCACCTCATTACAATCAAGGATGGCAGTGTGAAATCGAATTGGATGTTCTGTGATATTATTTCATTTGAAAAATGATGTCTCTTTTGGATTCTGTTGATAGGTAGGTAGTTTTGCAACTTGAACAAACGTTATGCTTCATGAATAACAACCAATAATATTAATTAGTGAATGATTGAATCCCGCATATTTTTATGAAACTGTAATTCCCAGGCCGCTTACAGTAGTCGATTATCATTATTATTATTTCAGTAGTCCTTGGGGGAGCTTGAAACCAGCAATCTACGCAGAAGGGGCATCTGTACAGGTAAATAATAAACCGTTGTGTACTAAGTCGCAGCTTTTTTTTTTTTCAAATTAAATACACTGCCAAGGTGATGGCACAGGAGCTTCCTCGTCACAATCAGAGTGACCCATTATAAAATAGAACAGACTCGGAAGCAAAATAACATAACATTACATTACATTACATAACATTACATAACGTTAAATATACATATTACATAACATAACATCACATAACATTACATGAAATATACATATTATACATAACATGACTTCCATAATACATTACGTCCATTATACATAACTAGCCTGACCGCTCGCTTCGCTCGCTATCCGAGATTCGCTGTACGCAGTATCGTGGAACCAACAAACGACGGAAAAATCCCATACCCTACCGGGTATTTGTGCCCAATTTTATCAAAATCCGTCAAGCCATTCAGGAGTTGACCATGGTCGACTATATTTCCGCTATGGTCAGGGAATTAAAAATGCGCCTACGTTCAACTTGGGAGGCTACCGGATATTGGTGCCAAATTTGGTCGATATCCGTTGAGCAATTCGGGATTCGACCATGGAGGGGCCCATGGATGCGCTAAGGTCGACCGCGGGGGTAGTCCGAAGGGTCGATCGTAGATAGAATTTCACGTAGATTACGAATACGCGATAAAAAAATAGGGGTTACCATTTCAATTAACGAAGTGGACCATGGTCGACCATAGTTCCGCTATGGTCAGGGAATTAAAAATGCGACGTTGCACAACTTGGGAGCCTACTGGATACTCGTGCCAAATTTGGTCGATATCCGTCAAGCCATTCAGGAGTTGACCATGGTCGACCATAGTTCCGCTATGGTCAGGGAATTAAAAATGCGACGTTGCACAACTTGGGAGCCTACTGGATATTCGTGCCAAATTTGGTCGATATCCGTTGAGCAATTCGGGATTCGACCATGGAGGGGCCCATGGATGCGCTATGGTCGACCGCGGGGGTAGTCCGAAGGGTCGATCGTAGATAGAATTTCACGTAGATTACGAATACGCGATAAAAAATAGGGGTTACCATTTCAATTAACGAAGTTGACCATGGTCGACCATAGTTCCGCTATGGTCAGGGAATTAAAAATGCGACGTTGCACACCTTGGGAGCCTACTGGATATTCGTGCCAAATTTGGTCGATATCCGTTGAGCAATTCGGGATTCGACCATGGAGGGGCCCATGGATGCGCTATGGTCGACCGCGGGGGTAGTCCGAAGGGTCGATCGTAGATAGAATTTCACGTAGATTACGAATACGCGATAAAAAATAGGGGTTACCATTTCAATTAACGAAGTTGACCATGGCCGACCATAGTTCCGCTATGGTCAGGGAATTAAAAATGCGACGTTGCACAACTTGGGAGCCTACTGGATATTCGTGCCAAATTTGGTCGATATCCGTCGAGCCGTTTGGCCGTGCATAAAAGGACAGACAGACAGACAGAGCGCATGCGCAGGGCGAACCGCTGGCTCTATCATGTTGAAATTTATATGGGACCTCAATGGGCCCTACCCGCTTAATCCCTGAGAATTACATTGAAATTGGGTGAAATCTTTGGTTACTACGGCTGTAACAAGGAAATTGAATCTATTTCACGCCAGCGCATGCGCAGAGCGCACCGAGGGTCCGATCATGCTGAAATTCATACTGGAACTCACTGGGCCTTGTCCAAACAACCCTTGAAAATTTGAGCGAAATTGAATCAAAATTGTGAAAGTTATGCGTGTTTGTTGAATTTAACGTTAGCGCATGCGCAGGGCGTACCGCTGGATCAATCATGTTGAAATTTGTATGGGACCTCAAGGGGCCTTATCCGCACCATCCCTCAAAATTTGAGCTGAATCAATTCAAAATCGTGGAAGTTATGGCTGTAACAAGGAAATGCGGACAGACTCACAGACTCACAGACTCACAGATTCACAGACTCACAGACTCACAGACTCACAGACTCACAGACCGACAGACACGGAACCAAATTTGTTCAGTAGGCTTTGAAACGCAAAATGCAAGTGGAAATTTTGATTTCTGAAGACAACAATTTTTTGGCTCACGAAAGTGAACACAAGGCTTCCGCTGCTTCGCAGACTCGGAAGCAAAATATTCTTAATGGGAGTTGGAAATGTACCTATCTTCCTAAGATCCAAAGCAAATGAAAACGCTTGCATACGAGTCTGCAACACATTGGGACATTTTATGTCCCAATGGGAATTTAGGGATAATTGACGGTATCATTTACGGGTTGCAAGATTACCACGATCCGGGTTACATGGTGGTGCAAGGTTACCTCATTCGATTCTAGTAAACAATGACTTTCTTCACTACCTGTTGCTGACTACCTTGTTCACCCGCCTTTTTTTTTCATCATGCTCAGCTCAGCTCCGCACCAGGTACGGGGGTACGGTTAACAAGAAAATGTTCAATAAAATCACACGATTCCAACGAGTGGTGAACTATTTTTATTTTTATCCTGAATTTTTTTGCTATGGATTCCCACTACTCCGCCGCAAGTGATTTAAGTTATATTCCTAAGATCCCTTCCCTTTCACTCTGCCGCCCCCTCTCCAGCACATTGAGATTCCTTTCACTTCGACACCCAATCACAGAGACGACTTCCTTTCACTTTTCGAGGGCGTTGGAAATGTATCGACCCCCGATGATGTACGCGGAAAAGTGGGCGGGGACCGGGGGTTTGACAAAACAGGACCTGCGCAGCGTCGCGTTGTCACTGGAAGGGGGTCGACCCCGGAGGGGACAGCTCGACCCCCCCCCCCCCCCCTCAACGGCCCCGGAGACATCTCCCATTGGTTGGTGACACCACAACGACACCGGGACCCGCCCAACTCGAGAAGGCGACTCCCCCGCCATCAACAACCGGGGAAGCCCTCTTTTTCACGGTGACAACGCGACGGTCTCCGACCCCTCGGAGACATCTCCCATTGGTTGGTGACACAACGACACCCGGTCACGCCCTTTCCGCTCCTCCACCCCTTAAAAGGGAGAAAACCTTAAAGATGACAGCTGGAACACGACAAAAGTCCTGTACGGTTCGGGGCCAGATGCTCCAGTACCTGCTTTCAAACAGTTTTTTTTCTCTGTCGTGTCTGCTCGAAAAGATGTTTTCTCCATTGTCTACGGATAGATGGCCCTCGAACAACTGGATGAGAGGAAGCACCCAGGCTCGGCCATTATCCGGTTCCAGTGATACGTGAATTTCCCCCATAACGTCCCACGGTCGTCTTGGGTATCACAAAAGCTCCCCCCGTTTCCCCCCGCTAATGCTCTATTGACACGGGTTTGAGCTCCCAAACAAAATCGCTGTTCGGCACATCCCTCCGAGAAACATTTTTGTTGTCAATACGAGAGGGAATTTTTACATCTGCGACGCCCTCGGCCCGGGTTTTGCGATTCCGAAGCCCCACCGGCGAAAATTCCCTTTGAAGGCCCACAAAATCGAGTTGACGCAGGTGCGGGAGAACGCGGCGCCGGCGCCGTAACAAAGGGGCGCAGGGCCACTGAGCGACCGGCGAATTTGGATCACCAGAAAATTACTTATTACGAAACTCCAGTCATGCAGGATGCCAATATTTATTTATTTTTTCTTCAAATATTGCGTTTATTTCTGAATATCAAATTTACAGTATTCACACACTTAATGATAACCAAACACTACAACTCCCATTTAGTAAAACTTGTGCTGGGAGTTGGAGCCTCGATAAATTGAACAAATAACGGAAATTAGAATGGTTAACTTATTCCTCACTAAGGAAAATCTAGAGAAATAATAATATTGTTGAGATGAGTTGCATAATCAATACAAAAAATCAATAGGTATAACACAGTTAGTTACATATCGCTCAAACTGGCTTTATATACACATTTCAACTTATATTTGAAAAGAGCGAATGACACTGGAAATGAAAACGCTGTTGGAGATAGTGCATTGAGTAGGTTAACACCAAAGTAAGTGAAAAATCGCTGCCCAAAAGAGACGTATAACGACGAGGCAATAGGTACTAATGTGAGTTTGTTGGATGCCCTTGTTTTATTTTCCAATAGGTACCGAAAAACGAGAGAGTTTCCCATTTTTAGGTGATTGAGTAGGTCCACTACTGTTCATAACGAACCGTTTAGAATCGAGCTTGGAAAAAACAAAAAAAAGCTGCAAATTATTACACAAAGGTTTATTCGAGCTCCCCCAAGGTAAACCCTAAATATTTATTGTTTCTTTCATAATTGAAATAATTGAAATAGTTATTTTTTATGGTCCACCAATTTTGGCCCCCCAAAAACACGAAATAGGTTCCTACTTTTTGGTTTATTATTTTCAATAATGAACCATTGGAATCGAGCATGAAAAAAAAATTCTTACCCCCCCTCAAAATTTGATGGTTTACGTTTCAAGGTATGTAGAATCCTAAACTGCAATAAAAATATTTCTGTCTGTCCGCCGTACGCCGTACGCCGTACGGGCCACTTTTCTTACTTACCATGAAAAAAAATTGATGAAATTCGGGTTATAGGTTCCGTTCGGCGTCTAGTTGGTCCTCGAAGCTCGACGTTACTGTGAGTCATCTCTAAGGGGTTCAAAATAGGGGTTGAAATTTTCAAAACGCCTATACCATTTTTTTACGTATAAATATTTTTACGGTTTTAAATAGTTCTTGAACTTGCGAGCTTTTTAAGACCATCCGGAGCATCGTACGTCCAGCCGTTCGTTCACAGTAAGGCCCCGAAGTTTGCACCGACAGGCATTTTCGACTCCAGTGTCAATGAAATTGTATACAATTCAAACCAAATCTCGTAACCAGAGACGCGCCCACAATAGGAAATTTGGCGGAGATAAAATCATTGGTAGGGATCACCTGATTATATTGGCGGAGTATGAAGTCGAGTTGGTTGTTCTGTGATATTATTTAATTTGAAAAATGATGGCTCTTTTGGAGTTTGTTGGTAGGTAGTGAAACTTGAACAAACGTTGAAGTATTATTGATGGGTAAATTATTACTACGGTAAATCATTACTCAACGGTAAATTATTACACAACGGTTCATTATACCATCTACGTAGAAGGGAATGGAGTTTGTTGGTAGGTACTTTTGCAACTTTTTTCACTCCTCATCAACAATTTCTTTTCAGAACTTCATTATGTGTGTTTCTTTTTGTTAGGTACTGTTTGTCATCGGCAGAATTATTTTAGCAACATTTAACTCGTGATTTAGGTAGGTACCTAGTAACGAGTACGGGGTTAGGTACTAACCTACGGAGGGTCTGCGATCTACATAATATGTATAGAATAGTACATATCATATTATATAGACGGGTTATCTATACATAGAGCTGTGATCTGTAACAGAAGGGTATTCTATACAAAATAATAAACCGTTGTGGAGGGATTTGCAGCGTTTTTTTGGTTTATTATTCAATAATGAACCATTGGAATCGAGCATGAATTTAAATTTTTGTCTATAAATTATCTTTGATCATTGATAGCTCCATTTAATTGTCTTGATTCACCTGTTGATACGACTTCTAATGTTATTATACAAATTTATGGTGATTTGAGACAATTTCCCACGTTTTTTGTCCATAAAAATGAATTTCGGGAGCTGAACCTTCGTTAAAACCTCAACTCTTCACTTTTTGGTCAAAATCGACTTCACATTCGGTCTCCTCGCCCTCAAAAACATGGACAACGGTACCTCAAAAGCTCATGTCACTAAGGCACCTAAAATACCTATTTTTACACCCATTTCTCGCCCATAACACCCCTGGGTAGGTATATTCCGATCGGGTTGCGAAGTTTCGCGACACAACCAGGACCTAAATGGAGCCTGTGCGCGTAAGAACAAATTTTTTAAAACCGAAAATGAAGCCGGTATGAATGATACGGCGGACGGCTGACGGACACTGCATTTTCTGAATCTACGCACCTTGAAACGTAAAAGAATGAATTTCGAGGGGGTGTTACATAAATTTTTTGCTGAGCGAATACACAGGTGTATTATTCGCAGAATAATAAACCAAAATCAGTCCCCAGAAAATTATGAAACCGTTGTGTAATGATTTGCCGAGTTTTTAATGATCAGTAGGTTTTCCGATATCAGCGTTCAAGAGATGTTCTACTACAAAACCGGCCACCCTCCACCGCCCTCTCGCCATTGTCGTTTCTCATCACCACTCTTCAATACCGATCCTACTTACCCCCCTCCCCCCCGCCACATACCGAATCCCCCCCCCCCACCTCCACACCATACCGAATGCCGTGGCTTCAGGAAACGGACAAAGAGACGTCGGCACACATGACTGAACCCGCCAGCTCCCATATTAATCCCCCCCCCCCCCCCCACGAAAACTCCGGTTCATCCACCCTCCCCCCCAATATTTCCGAGCCCCTCGAATCGTAATCCCCCCCCCCCCCCCCACCGCCCCAACAACGCCCACGTATTTTTGTGTCCTCGGATTTTGCACTGGGCGGGCTCCTCCGGGCGGGAAATGAAAACGGGTTGTTTCGGGGGGGGGGGGGGGGGGTGATCCCGATAAATCTCCCGTTCTCCCCTCCGCCATCACCACACCCGATGAAACAATGGTGACCGCCGTTGTACCGGGTGGGAGTATTGTTCGCGCGAAAATGAACGAAATCGGCGTGCGTGCGATGAAAACGGTTATCAGGGGGGGTATCCCAGGGCCTAGAGCAGAGTTCGACCAATGAGTGGGGGGGGGGGGGGGGATAATCAGGGTTGAACCGATAAATACCCTAATGGTATCCACTTAGGGGCCCGGCCCCGGTGCTTTTAGTCACTGCGGGGGAGGCCGAACTCCGGCCAATTAGCGGCCCCCGGGGAAGCTCCGGAGCGGAAGCCGGACACGGGGAAACCGATCCCCAACCCCGCGCTCCGCCGATGAATTTGATATATCGGCGAGCCGAGACGGAAAAATCGGCCTCCGGACTCGCCCCAATTATCCGATCAACGACATTTCGGCACATCAGGAACTATTTAGCACATCATCACCGCTCAATTTCCTCAGTGACCCTCGCTCAAATTACAGTTATCAGGGGATGTAAAAAAAAATAATTTTTGCCCAGTTAGAGGCGAAAAAACATGTTCCAGCCATGCAGCATGACTAAATGATCGAATTTTATTTTTAAATCTCAGCTCTCTGTATAGATAATCCGTCTATATAATATAATATGTACTATTATATACAGATTATGTGGATGCGATCCACATAATACGTATAGAGTAGTACATCCGTAGGTTAGGTAGCAGGTAGGTAGTAGTGAGTCCGTAGTGAGTACCTAACCCCGTACTCGTTACTAGGTACCTACCCAAATCACGAGTTAAATGTTGCTAAAATACTGTCGATGACAAACAGTAACTAAAATGGCGAAAAGAAACACAAATAATGAAGTTCGGAAGGAAAATTGTTGATGTGGAGTGAAATAGATGCCCCTTCTGCGTAGATCACTGTTTTCTGTGGTCAAGTATAATGAACCACTGTGTAATAACTTGCCCATCAATAATACTTCAACGTTTGCTCAAGTTGCAAAAGTACCGATCAACAAAATCCAGCCTCTTCTTGGTAGATGAACCGTTGTGTAATAATTTACCATTGTGTAATAATTTACCCATAAATAATACTTCAACGTTTGTTCAAGTTTCAGAAGTGGGTACCTACCAACAAAATCCAATAGTCCATCACTTATCAAATGAAATAATATCGCGGAACAACCAACTCGACTTCATACAGCCATCCTTGATTATAATCAAGAGTGCTCCCTAGTGATGATATCCGGGCCGGATTGATACCGTTTGATTCACGATCGTGTTGACGAAACTTTTTGGTGCACACGAACGGCTGGACGTACGATGCTTCGGGTGGTCTCAAAAAATTGTTTAGCTCAAGACAAATTTAATAACGTAAAAAAATCATACCCTTCTATCGAAAGTTTTCGAGATACGGCGTTCTGAAAACTTCAACCCCTATTTTGAACCCCTTAGAGATGACTGACAGTGACGCCGAGCTTCGAGGACCAACTAGACCCCGAACGGAACCAATAACCCGAATTTCATCAATTTTGTTTCATGGTAACTAAGAAAAGTGGCCCGTACGGCGGACAGAAAGAAATATTTTTATTGCATTTTCGGATTCTACATACCTTGAAACGTAAACCATCAAATTTTGAAGGGAGGTAAGAATTTTTTTTTCATGCTCGATTTCAATAGTTCATTATTCAAAATAATAAACCAACAATCTATAAAATACACTCAATCTACGTTTCCAACAATTATTCGACCTTTTACAGAGGTTTTTGAAGACTAAAACTCAAATTCTTGTACGTTTATGTAATTTTCTTGACAACATTTTAGCGAATTTTCAAACAAAAAATTCGCTAAAACTGTCTCTCAACTTTAACAATTGACTCCAACTCGTTGTGCACCTCCTCTGCCTACTTACTGTCAGACATTTTACCAATTAAAGCGATTTATGACCCCACAAATTCAAATTTTACCTCCTACGTTTTTGTAACAATTGTATTTTTAAAACAGAAATAACAAAAACCCCTTGAACCGCACCGATCTGTACCACTTTTGGCGATTTTACCCCATTTTTACCGGTTTTGACCCATAAATTTGAAGCCCTTTTTTTTTGTATAAGTATATTGGATTAGTAATTTTTTTTTTAATCCATTCCATCCATTTTTGGTGGGCTTATATTAATTTTTAATTCATTTAGCAATTTTTGATTTAGCAACATAATAAATTTGCTGGCGAAATTTATTATGTTTCATCGTTTCTCACATATATATAAATCACATAATAAGCATGTATAATACATACATGATAATTATGTATAATACATACATGATAATTATGTATAATACATACATGATATATATAATACATACATGATTTGTATATTATGAATGGATGGATTCAGACTGCTCTAAAACGGATTTGGTTAAATATAAAAATATTCAAAAATCCGTGAACGAAAATGTTGAAGCCACTGCCATTGTCCTTTCATCGAAAATTCGCTAAAAATTGTGGAAGTGTGTGTACATACATTGAACCACTTGACTGTCAAAAACGTCAAGAACAAAGAAGCGTTCAAATCTTGATTTGCGTTTCGGAAACGAACCTAATACGTTGGGTAACAAGTTCAAAAATGCACTCATTATGCCTTGTTGCATGAGAAACATTTTTTTTTTTCTGTTGAACGCCATAAAACTTCGCTCATAAGGCGGTGCTACATCGGTGGAAGCTTCATATTGCTACCTTAAATATCGTTGAGATGAGTTCAAACTTGTATGGAAGATCAGGAATAATATTTTGATGGTTCCACATGAATTTCATTGGAATCTTATTGTAACTTTCGTCTGCGCAGGCGCGAACTGAAATGTTGAAATGTTTGAACCTACTACGCATGTTAGGTAATTTATTACTACTCTTTTACTGCTATTAAATCATTTTGGCTCATCATTTTTTTTACCAACTGATTCCACACTTCTGTGTTACATAGTGCCCACCCAACTTGGCAGACGTTTTTGGTTCCGTGTCTGTCTGTGGTCTATTCCTTGTCACGCCTATAACTACCCGAAATAATGGTCGAAATGGGCTGAAATTTGGAGGATAGGTGAGGATTGGGTAACAAAAATGGTCCCTGCAAAAATCATTGAAAAACGCTGCAAATCCCTGCACAACGGTTTATTATTTTGTATAGAATACCCTTCTGTTACAGATCACAGCTCTATGTATAGATAACCCGTCTATATAATATGATATGTACTATTCTACACATATTATGTAGATCGCAGACCCTCCGTAGGTTAGTCCCTAACCCCGTACTCGTTACTAGGTACCTACCTAAATCACGAGTTAAATGTTGCTAAAATAATTCTGCCGATGACAAACAGTACCTAACAAAAAGAAACACACATAATGAAGTTCTGAAAAGAAATTGTTGATGAGGAATGAAAAAAGTTGCAAAAGTACCTACCAACAAACTCCAGCCCCTTCTACGTAGATGGTATAATGAACCGTTGTGTAATAATTTACCGTTGAGTAATGATTTACCGTAGTAATAATTTACCCATCAATAATACTTCAACGTTTGTTCAAGTTTCACTACCTACCAACAAACTCCAATAGAGCCATCATTTTTCAAATTAAATAATATCACAGAACAACCAACTCGACTTCATACTCCGCCAATATAATCAGGTGATCCCTACCAATGATTGGCCGTATTCACAAATTCCTATTGTGGGCGCGTCTCTGGTTACGAGATTTGGTTTGGATTGTATACAATTTCATTCACACTGGAGTCGAAAATGCCTGTCGGTGCAAACTTCGGGGCCTTACTGTGAACGAACGGCTGGACGTACGATGCTCCGGATGGTCTTAAAAAACTCGCAAGTTCAAGAACTATTTAAAACCGTAAAAATATTTACGTAAAAAAATGGTATAGGCGTTTTGAAAATTTCAACCCCTATTTTGAACCCCTTAGAGATGACTCACAGTAACGTCGAGCTTCGAGGACCAACTAGACGCCGAACGGAACCTATAACCCGAATTTCATCAATTTTTTTTCATGGTAACTAAGAAAAGTGGCCCGTACGGCGTACGGCGTACGGCGGACAGACAGAAATATTTTTATTGCAGTTTTGGATTCTACATACCTTGAAACGTAAACCATCAAATTTTGAGGGGGGGTAAGAATTTTTTTTTTCATGCTCGATTCCAATGGTTCATTATTGAAAATAATAAACCAAAAGTAATGTAACTTTCGACTGCGCATGCGTAAGCGTGAAATACTTGCAACGCCCATAACTACCTTAAATATCGTTGAAACGAGTTCAAACTTGGATGGTAGATGAGGAATAATACTTTGATAGTTCCTTATGAATTTCATTGGAATCGTACTGTAACTTTCGTCTGCGCATGCGCGAACATGAAATGCTGACCATTAACCCTGTAACGCTTCTAATTACGCAAAAAATAATCGTAGAGAGCTGAAATTTTGAGGGCGCACGCAGGTTGGATCGCAGATGGTCCCGCATCAAAATCCTGCATGGATACTCCACCTGTCCACTGAATGTACCTACCCAACTATTCTATACGTTCGGCAGATGTTTTGTTGGGTTGTTTCAGTTAGCACACCTATAATATGTGACCAACATGATAATTATTGAGCTAGAAATTGTTGAGGTAAAGGCTGATGATGGACGGGCAGAGCAGAACCTGGAAACACCCGTGTCCGCCTATTGTTTGCAAATCGAATCACCTTGATTGTAACTACGGGAAAAACTCCGTTCTTTCATCCTTTTTTCCTCCTCCGATCGTGAAGAAGCGACGATGAGGTCTTGAGAGAACCCGGCCGAAGAGCTAACGAAATAAACAGAGGGCTCTCCGAGGGCCGAGCAATAACAGGACGGGAACAAAATCGAATTGCTGCATCTCGAGGCGGGTGGAAGGGTTGTAATTAGATCGGGATAACGTCCATTAGCGAGACGTAAGGACGAGGTGGAGGGGGAAAAAATGGAAAAGAAACAATGCGAGGAAGCGCGGTGCAGGAGGCCTCATCGAGATGTCACTCTTCACCCGGAGACTCCATTAGGTAGATGGTAATCTGCCTTATCGAAGAAGAAGAAGAAGAAGAAGGAGGAGGACGTGGTAATTTCGGGATCATCCTGGTTCTTCTCGGGCGTTTCCCTTTCGAGGTAGCTGGAAAAAAGGACCGTATTCAGAAGTCTTTTCAGAAGCGATCGGAATCTCGGGTAGGCAGGTATTCGATTCGGCACTTTTCCGCAGAAAACAGATCACTTAACGAGCGATTAGCAAAGAATCTTGGATGATTATTTTCAGTTATGAAACGAGAAGTTCCAGTCACGCAGCACATCCACACAATAACTCTTTGTATTGTTGGTTTTTTAAAATTATTATTTTCAATAATAAACCTTTGAAATCGACCATGAAAAAAAATAAAAATTAACCCCCCCCCCCCCCACAAACTAAAGAAAATTGTATGGTTTACGTTTCAAGGGACGTAGAATATGAATATCGAATGAAAAAATGTCCGTCAGTCCGCCGTACGCCGTCCGCGGCTTTTTCCTTAATTCCAATGAACCAAAATTCAATCAATTTGGTTTATGGGTCCCGTTTGGGTACTAGTTGGTCCCTGCCTCGTAAAATTGCATATTGAGGTATGGGTGTTCTCGCATTCTTAAATTCGATTTTTTTTCCAAATTGTTGAGACCATCCGGAGCGTTGTACGATGTTGCCGTAACATTTTCTATACAATCTGCCATAAAGAGCAGGGTGTATGCAGGCATCAAACTGTGTTGAGAGCGCACATCACTGGTCTCTCGGGTAGATGGGCGATATAGCGCAGTGGTTTATTTGACGGACTGATGGGCTGAAGTTCCCGAGATCGAAACCCTACCGGAACTGAATATTTTTTCACTCAACATCAACATTTTCAAGATTCAAGATTTTTTATTGGCAATATAAACAAAAAATATGACGGAACAAATAAAAGTAATAGAAAATTAATAGAAAACTAATACTTGTGGGACACAACAGATTAAAAATAAATGAATAATTTTCCATTCAAAAATTGCCCACCGAAGAATAAGTTCCTAGGAACTTGTGCTCTTCGGAGGAGTTCAAATATTAAAGTACTTAGAAAATAAATTTAAAAAAACAGCTCACAGTTGGTGCCAACTGAGACAATTACAGAGTGCCTATAACAGCAAAACAAAAAATATGATAAAGGGAATACGACAACAGTATAACGGGAGATAAAATTATAAACTGCTATTCAATACTTTCTTGAAACTAGACAAGTTGGCAAATGAAAATATATTTATTTTCCCTTCAGAACTTCATTATTTTTGTTTCTTTTTGCCATTTTAGCTACTGTTTGTCATCGACAGAATTATTTTGGCAACATTTAACACGTGATTTAGGTAACATTTAACACGTGATTTAGGTAGGTACCTAGTAACGAGTACGGGGTTAGGTACTAAGCTATGGCGGGTCTGCGATCTACATAAAATGGGTAGCATAATATTATATTATAAAGAAGGGTTATCTATACACAGAGCTGTGATCTGTAACAGAAGGACGTTCTGTACAAAGTAATAAACCGTTGTGTAGGGATTTGCAGCGTTTTTTTAAATCTTCGATTTTGGCTTTTCCGGTGAATTGCAAAGTTAGGACATTCAGTTAGCAAATCTGGCACAACAGCAGCACAGTTATTACAGTGGTAAGGAACAGATGATTCAAATCATGTAGGTATCGTTTTATGGACTCAAGTTTGTTGTTCTGAGATATTTTTGAGTTCACGTAAAGTAGATATTTTTGGTTATTTGTAAGTATAAATAGGCACCTCTTCATCTACACGTGGGAAGTGATAGTAACTAAATCACTCGCGATGAAACCGTCGAAACCCATTTCAAAGAAAATATCATCCTGTAACTGTTTTATACTGTAACTTTCGTCTGCACATGCACGAACATGAAATGTTGACCATTTCTTTTTAAAGCTTCCAACTACGCAAAAAATAGTCGTAGAGAGCTGAAATTTTGAGGGCGCGCCTGTCCTCTGAATGTACCTACCCAACTATTCTATACGTTCATGTGATTCAAGTGAGGAAGCTAAATGCCTACTTGAATTGGCAGATATCCCCCCCCCCCCCCCCCAAGGAGATGATTATTTTCGTAATCGTGTCAAGGGTGACCTACCTAAAGGACGGAAATATTGGGGTGAATTGATTTTGAGTAAGCTTTCGGTGGTTGAATCGTACGTGTGTATGAATGTAAATTTGTGAATTACAAGGGAAGCCACAGCGACACATACGAGTTTAATCAACAGGATGTTATTCATTTTGATTTATTCATAACGGGCGGTGGGAATTACGGTGGGCACACACGCAAACGGGTCCGTCACTCACCTCGGCCAAATCGCATTTCCTTCGCCGTTTTCGCATTTTTCCACGTCAAAGAAATATCGGAAGGGCGAAACTGGAGGCGATACGCGCGTGTCCCAGCGAGTGAAAACGGCCTCAGAACTGACAAACCCGTCCATTTCCAATTCCCGACCCTCTGACGAGGTCCCACGTCGAAAAAGTCCCTGCCGCCCCATAAAAACCGAATGAAATCCCTAAAATTACGATTTTCCGTGTTCAATTTTTTCCCCCGCCGGTACAGGGGCAGTTCGAAAGCAAAAAAGTGACAGCGGATTATGAATTTTTCGTTTCCGCAGGGGAAAAAGCGACGTGCATTCCTGATCCGACGGGGAGACGACTTTAATTCGACGTTCATCTCTTGATTGAAATCGAGCGTGTCACTTTTATATTTGGACCGAGACAGTTTTTTTCGACGGATCCAGGCATCGTGGAAACGAGTGGGATGAAGGATCGCAGCGAGATGGTTTTAAATTTGGAAAAACACTGCAAATTCCACAACAAATTTTCATAATTTGCTGCGCACACAACCCTTCTGCATGGGTTCATCAACTATCAGGTCATTCATGAACTGGAGAAGGCCTAAGAGCTTTATTTGTACTGGACACCAAGCGTGCTTTCTACCTGCATCAAGAATTTTGTACTTTTCCTTCCGAAGTCATCCGAGGTAGCGGAAGCCTTGCGTTTAATTTTGGGAGAAAACAATTTGCTATCCCCAAAAATCATTAAAATAAGCGGTTAAGTGTAAGAAGTACCTGATTATATTGCTGACCTGGTAATATTGTTTAAAAGAAGTTGTTTTAGGTAAAGAATTAGTTGTAAAATTCATAACTTGATTTAATCTGATCTACGAGTATAACTACTATGTAAATTGATTTATAACTATTAAAGGCAAACTTATCGGACGGTCCAATGAGACCCGACTATTGCATGTCTCCTCGCGTACAAGATTAATGTCAATTTAAACAATAAAAACATGTTTTCATTCATTCATTCATTCCTCAAAAATCAAAAATTTCATTTCGAATTTTATGTTCCGTTTCTGTCTGTGTGAAACCGAAGAGTAACCATCTGCGCATGCACAAACGTAGGGAATTTTCTTTAAGCCCCCCCCCCCCCCCCCCAACAACGGTACCTCATTTGGCAATAGTGTCTAAAAACTCAAAAAAAAATTTACCGATAAAAAAGACGTGTTTTGTCGTACCTACTCGGCAGCCCAACTAGGAGGAAAACAAGAATAATTGCCTTCGAAAAGTGATACCCAACTTCCCGTCTGTTTAATTTGACCGCGTTTAGTTTGATACGTTTATGAATGTAGAATTTAAATTTGCACGACCTCAGCGCACGTAATGCCATGTAGAAAAATAACTAGCGATTATCTGAACAAAATAAGTTTGCCGCCTCGCAAGAACATTCCGAACAAGCTGGTACATCTGATGGGACTCTAATTTGAACATGAACTTATCATTATGGCCAAACTAAAGCCTCTCGAAAGAATCGCCTGTGGGCGAAGGAACGATTTTCGCCCAGAAATCGAGCAAGATAATCAGCGTATGGTGGAGGACTCAACATGAGATTTGGATTCCACACACCGTGATACGTAAAAGAAAAAGCTTCAGAGTGACGGTGGGAGGGGGGGGGGGGGGCTAAAGTTATTCCCCCGAACCAATTGCATTTTACGTGCATTATTCAGAGAATAATGAACCAAAATTGCCGTATAAGCAGCAGTGGCGATGGTGAATGAGGAGATCGTGACCTGAATTTCATAATTCACGGTCCAAAATGGATCGTCATCAATTATTAAAACTCAAATCCCCGTAGTTTCATTCAAATTGGACCTTTTTGAGAGAGAAAAAACAAAAAACACGTCCAAACGGCCTTTTTTATAGAAAACAGTGGGTTCGACAATGCCTACTGAACACAGCTTTATTGTAAAACGCCTGAAAAGCTTCCTACCCTTTGCAATCCAGGCCTTACAAAACTGCCGATCAGTGGCCATCACCCACAAACTTAAAAGGTGAGAGACTTGCTAAACGAAGTACCTTCTACGGTTGTGAGGAGACGAACTAAATCACTCGCGAAAAAATCGTGGAAACCCATTTCAAAGAAAAACGGAGATATTGAAAAAATAGTCTATTTCCACTAATACACGAAAAAACGCAAAAAACACTGTTATACCGGTTTCGGTTATCAAACCATCGTCAGTAACAAACAATAACTGTTAATAACAACGGTTATTGTTTGTTACTGACGATGGTTTGATCACCGAAACCGGTATAACAGTGTTTTTTTGCATTTTTTCGTGTATTAGTGGAAATAGAATATTTTTTCAATAACTCCGTTTTTCTTTTTCGTTGTGAGGAGGCTGATTTGATAAACCGCGAGAAAAGGGTACCTAGTACCTACCTGCTAAAATTGCAGTGATTTCAATAATGAAATTTAATTAATTATACAGGTGTCACTAGAAGGTGTAATACTTTTAGTACAATACAAAGTACAAAGTAAGTACAATATTTTGGAACGTCCTAATTTTCAAGATTCATTCTCGACCTAGCACTCCAGAGCGGAACTTGAAGGCTTGATTGAGTCACTAACTGTTCATTATTGGATCAACCGGGTAGGTAACCCACAATGCGATAGTGACTATCATGAATACTTTCAACAAATAACCACCTTCAACCATGTAACCACCATAATCATATAACCATCTAACTAGGGCAAACCCTAGTTAGATTAATTTACTTCCTCACCCTCCCTCACCCATAAACCGCCCACCTGGTTTAAATTCACGATTCGAAATTCGGGTCACGACCTCCTCATTCACCATCGCCACACTGATGTTACCTATATTTCAAGTTGAAGTGCCTCAGACGTATCTATCAAGTAAATGTCCAAATCCAATGCTTATTCGGTACCTATAGCTTCTCCCGAAGGAAACAGGTCTACTGAAATCCTCTATTAACACTGTATCTGTCTTTGCAGAGCCGAAACCTTCAAATGCGTCGTGTGGAAAAGACTCAATCCACGTCGAAGTGACAATGGATCGAAGAGTTTTGTTTCCGAGGCCGCAATTAACATTAAGATCCACCCACTGATCGATCGGAGGGTCTCACCCCAAAAACCCTGCTCAGAGAGAGAAAGCGAAGGGTGGAAGAGCGTTATTGAAACTCAAAGGTTTCCTGTAGCTGCGGCGAAAGCGTGGAGGGAGAGGTCGTCACAAGGGTTGGGAAAATATCAGGCTTTGCTTGTAAAAGGAACATGTTGCTCCTGCGTCTATACCTCACCCTGCGCCCTGTGGGCGTATGAAAAGGAAATTCAATACTCCACACTATTTTTTTGGCGCTCCATACACGTAACTGTGCAGTTTACTTAGGAATGGGATCGTCGAGCGCAGTTGCGGTGCGTGGGCTCTGAAAACGGTGAGGCAGCAAACCAGAACCAAAAACCAACAGATTTGTCTACAAAATACCCCAAGACAACAATAACCTTCCCTTATTTACTGATTGAGTGATATTCAGCAATGCTCATCTCTTTGAATCAACACTCTATCGCCATACGAAAACGTCCACAATTTCTACTGCGAATTAGCCACAGAATTCATGTGTTATAAAAATATAGTAAACTAAAATATACCAAAACCCGTCGGCTGGTACCTACTTGAATGGAGAAGTTATTGACTTGAAGCTAGATAGTTATCTGTGTGTTGGGACGCCGATCAATCCACAAGACCACAAACAGCAAACAGGACAAAATTCAAGTATGTACCACGAGTACAAATCTGACATCGGAACCGGACCGAACGCAAAACGCACACAGTTTGACGCAAAAAAATCAAAAACTGAGAACTGACTCAACTCAGAAAGCGAATATAATTCACGATACAACACAAACAAATCAGAAGACGAAGAAGCATCTCGTATCGAGATGGCAAACTGAATCGAAGGGGTCGAATCGATTGTGAAAACGAACGATTTTCGAGTAGAAATCAGATTTTGGGAAAGGGGCCCAAAGTGGGCGTGGCGAGCAACATTTTTACTCCACTGAGCATGCGCGCGGATGGGCCACTTTTCTCAGTTGCCATGGCGACACTAGGTCCCAGAACCTACCTGCCAGTTTCACGAACCTAGGTTTCGATTTCGATTGCAGGACATCGATACTGTCGCTTTATTCCGATAACATGCTTGGTCTATGGAGCCCATCATGGATGCTCTACTAGAATACTGAATATCCATAGAATTTCCATTCCATAGCCAGAGAAATCAGGCGAGTCGCTGTTGAACTTTGTGAAAAATGCTAGGTACAGTGTACGGAGGGAAATTCAAATGCCATGGAGCCAAAATGCCATGGAGCCTTAAAATGGACCCAACGCCCTTGGTCGAGTGGAAATCTTGGTGGAAGAACGTTACGTCGCGGGCATCGCACAAAGTGTTGAAGCCACTGAACTTATGGTTTATATTTGGTCTTATATGAGATGCTGATCGTATTATACGTTCATTGGGAAACAGGTTGATTTCTGATGATTGCTGGTAATATTTTGGTCTATGCGATGAGCTACCCTAGTAATATACCAGAATTCCGCTCAGAAGCAGAATCCCGCCGCTAGCAACGTTCGCTCGCCGACTGACTATTTATTCCATCGATAACCAGCAGAACCCCTTCAACCGACGTTAAAGCTCGTCTATACCATACATCAGACGCATCAGTTCTTTCTAAAATTTGCAAAAATTCTTTCCACCTACATTCAGTGGCTTGCAGGAGTTTTGTGATCTGATTATCCTGCTGATTGATTACAATAACACTGCTGTTATAACAACTGTCACTCAGAACTGATATCAAGAAAACATTAATATCTCGTAATAAACAAAACTGAATCTGAATTATTACGCTTCTAGTGGTTATTTTGAGCAGAGCATTAAATAATATCAACGTCCTTCGATATGTCGATCGCTGTGCTTCCATAAATTTTGGCTTCGCTACATTTTTGAAGCTGTGCTTCAGGTTAGGCACGTACCTCAACTACAACGTTTGGCAGTGTACCTACGTAAAACGTTGCCCACAACTTGTAGATGATTCAATCCTGGATACACATAATGTAGCTGATTAGAGTACCGTTAGTAAATCCAACAAAGTCGAGAGGATTTAGTTTGAAGAGAGAGGTAGAAATGTGGGAATCATGTTTCTGACATCAAGATATTAGATAACTAATGATGTAGATGTCTACATAATTAAAAACGCTGCAAAGTCCTTGTCACATCGGTTTATTATTCCACTGGACGTACCTACAGAAATGCTGGAAATACATTTATTATTTCTTTTATGTGCAATAATTGAAGTAGCTATTTATTATTGTTTCCATAAATTAAATACGAAATAGGCTCCTATTTTTGACAAATTATCTTTGATCATTGATATTGCCATTTAACTGCCTTGATTCATCTGTTGATACTAATGCTAGTGTAATTATACAAGTTTATAGTGATTTCAGACCATTTCCCAGGTTTTTGATTCTTAAAAAATGAATTTTGGGAGCTGAACCTTCGTTACAACCTCAGTCTTCACTCTTTGGTCAAAATCGACTTTCGGTTTCCTCGTCCTAAAAAACATGGAAAACGATACCTCACAAGCTCATGTTACAAAAACACCAAAACAAAAATTAACCCCCATTTTTGATCCATGACACCCTTGGGTATATTCCGATCGGGCTGCAAAGTTTCGGGACACAATTAGGGCCCAAATGGAGCCTGTATACGAAAGAACAAATTTTTCAGACCGAAATTGAAGTAGATGTGGATGATACGGCGTAAGGCGGACGGACATTGCATTTTTTGAATCTACACGCCGTGAAACGTAAAAGAAAGAATTTTGAGGGGGAGTTATACAAATTTTCTGCTGAGCGAATACATAGGTTATTAACAGAATAATAAACCGAAAGTAGTGAACTTGGTTATTTATTCCATGGTGGCTGGTTGAACAAATGAGAAGCGACCATTAAGGAAGTCAGCGTCTCAGATCCACAAGGCTGCATCACAAGACTCAATCCTTCCCCGACTGATGGAAGTCCTGAAGACTCCCGTCGGGGAAAATTATGTTAATGCCAAAAAACCCGAGGGTTGCCACCGGACCGTCACAAAAGGCAAGACATCCATAAATTAGAGTCGACGATTTCTGGAAAATTATCAGCCTAATCTATGGATCGGGAGAAGCAATTAGAGATAGAGGGTCCCGGACGGGGCTCTCTCATTACATGCAAATGAGGAGCTGCGGTCTGAGATGTCATTGGGGATAAGGCTGCGGTTGGAAGACAATGGTCGAGTTTATCTGCCGCAAATACAAACAACATAATTACCATCCCACTCCTTTTCAACTCCTCTGTGCACTCATCCCAGTCTCCTCAGCCACTTTGTCTCGTGGACGTCTCATTTTTTCCGGGTCGGGAAATCTCGACATTCAGGAAACGTTCACTTTGTAACGCAGTTTGTTATGTCACAGCAAGTTACTTCATGAGGCAAGTTCGTCAGGTCTGGAGAACTTCTGGTTGACTTGTGTCTGCTTTGGTTCAGTTGGTTTTGGTGATAACTTACCACTTTATTATAGAAACCATGCACCTATTTAATGTCAGCAGGGTAATTGTGGCAGTTTATATTTACGTTTCAATTTGCATGAGAATACACCAAGCTAAATTCCAAAATTCGAGCGACACATCGCTATTTACAAACTATAGCTTCAATGGTACAGATGACCTGCAGACCGAAAATCGTTACGAAAGAAAAGCTCCAAAACATTAGAGATATGAGCTGTCCATATTTTCAATCGATTGATTGTTCACACAACTATATAGGCCATGTAGACGTCACATTTTTCGCGATGCCCACATTTTGCTTTCAGGTCTATTGTGAGCATTAGCGAATGTGCTCTAAAGTTACGCGTAGTTCCTCGCCTGTCTCTAATGCTCGATTCTGGTATCGGTTGTTGAGCTGCTCCAAAATCTCATTCACGTTGCTTTTGAATGCCAGTAGAGTTGTTGCACTATTTTCCGAAAAATGCAAGTCTAAAACGTAACTCTGTTCTAGGCAGACAAACTCGGATGCTAACTATACAACGTAAGTTCCATGAGAAAGTTACGTGTTCACGTAACTCCGGACATATGTTGAAGTGACGTTAACGTAATAATTTTTCAAATGATGTATAATTTGTCTGTCAAACTCTTTTCTCTCACAGAGGCTCGTAACATAATTATTCAGTAATAGTAATTATTCCATTTTGACGGGTTTTCTACGAGTTTTGAACAGCTGCTAGAAGAACAATCGTGCCATTTTCCTTGCAACCGTGCGCACGTCACGGCTGGGTCCGGTAACCTTGGGTTCGTTGTATAATTTTAAATGCCCACAATACTTACGAAATATGAGGCAACTCACGTACCTGCTCATGGCTTTCGGATGGCGATGCTCAAGATGAACAGGTACACGAACCAAAGAAGTTCAAGCTTCCTAATATATAAGAAGAGAACTCAAAATAAAGAGAACGCTAACGGCGGAAAACCTTCCCAAGGCCGGCTCCTCCTGTCTTTCTACGAAACTCGGGGTGACGCGATAGCTCAGCCATGGAGATCAAATGTGATTATCCGTGAATAAGTTTACTTATCGAGTTACGTAGTACGCTGCATTCAGATGCGCAACACGCATGTTTCCAATAGTTACGTGGTGCTGGACAACGCAAGTCTTGAAAACGCTAAAACTACGCCTCGAACGTAAAACTTGCGTTTGCGTATACTCTCTCCCCACCGCCGATTTTCGGTTGCAACAACTCTCTAGCATCCCTCAATACATGAACATTTTGTGGATTGTAGCTTGACCTGGTGGTCCGTCTATGTAACTCATGATTTTGTCGTTGAAAGAACATTCTCCTACCTATCTGCTACCTCTATCAGGTGTTTAAACGTCTGTTTGTCTTTGTTACAGCTCTGGACAAGCTGGGGTTCCGTCACGTTCTGAGCCAGGGGACAGTCGAACCAGTCCAACTCAACGTCGCCTTCGACATCGCTAGTCTCGTCCTGTACGGCTGCCAAGCTCTTCCCATCCGGCTCAAGATCCTCCTCGACCGCCTCTTCAGCGTCCTCCAGCGCGACGAAGTCGTTCAGGTTCTAAGAGGTTTCGGATGGACGCAGGAAGACTACGCCAGGGGTTACATTTTGCAAGTGAGTTCCAACCCCGTATACAATCTTCAACATTTCTTCTGTTCCTATACTTTGTAGGTGGCCACTAGCCGTCCAGCAACGTTGGACCTTCAGCATGAGAATTTCCACGCAATTTCCATTTCTACCGATTTTTATGAATTTTGCTAAGAAGGAAAAATAGGAAGTGCATTCTACCCCCCCCCCCCCCCCACGGGCATCCCACAATCAGTCCTTTCAGTAGAATATAATTATATTTAGGGGAATATAGCTACTCGTAGTTGTAATCAATCTTTTTGCATAGATGTGATCAGTATGGCTACATATCAAACTAAAAAAATCATCTTTCATACCAAACCTTTTAAATTAAATAAAAGAGTAGACGTTATTTTGATTTTTACTTGGAAATTCAGAGATTCGAACTCGAGATACCTTCCAATATCAAATCTGTTTTCAGATGTTCTGATTGTAATTAGAGCCTGATTTCCGCTGTTTTCGAATTGTCATCTATACTGTCCGCCTTTTAACTCTAGCGAAGACGACTTCACATGGTTCGATCCGGTTTGGTTTGTTGTGCGACGTTTCGGGTTACCTCTAGCCAATCCTCAGACACTGGGAACACCTTTGCGGTACAGCGGTGATTTCGTACAACTCCACGCGGTGGTTAGAGAACAAAGGAACGACTGCTGATGTTCCTTTCATCACTGCTGATCGAATCCCCTAAATATGGATGAATGAACCATATTATGATATTTGAGCGGTTTGGTTTAGTAGCCAAACATTGATTTTTTTCTTTCTTTTTTTTTTTGTTGTAAAACCGCCTTTCACTGAGTCCGAAAAAATATTTCAATTCATTTCATCCGATTGAGGACATACGCGAAAGCTAGGAACATCTGATACCATTCATGAAAAACAGGCAGTGGTGTATGAGTGATGTTCTGGGGCCCTGGGATGGAGGGGGGGGGGGGGGAGACAAATAGGATTTCACTGATAGTAAAGACCATTCGCGCCAGAGCTATCTGACGGAATGATTTATTAATAAACGGGAGCCGGAGAGTGTCGGAAGGATAGTGTGCGCTTATCACATCAAACGGGACCTTTTTCTTCTTCTATTTGTATAATTTTTTACACAACGCGTCCCTCTCGTGTTATTTTCGCCACATTTTCTGCCAATTCATCGAATCGGTTAAATCCATTGCCGCGCACAATCTAAAACGAGGTTGTCCACATGTTAGCGATTACGAGATATCCGTATTAGTTGAAACATTACAGCTAAATCACGGTCATGTTGATATCTGTACCGGATAACTGAGGTTCAACATAATTTGTTACTGATGGCCTATAGAATTCGCGGGTGCTCATCTTACAATAAGTATAGGTACTGTATAGCAATTTATTGTGTTTCTGTCCTACACCTGTTCTGAAAAATTCTATATTAGAGGCCACCAACAATTGTAATTTTTTTCAAGAATTTTTTCTCTGATTATTGGGTTTACATAATAATATGTTGTGTAGCTGTCAAGAATTTCTGCTCCCACAATGCCGAGTGTTATTGATATTCATGCCCTACTGGAGGAATATTTAGTCTGTGCGCTAAAACCTGCATTTTCTCTCGCATTTTGAGTCTCGGGTGTTGAGAAAGGAACAAGGTTCCGTGTCTGTCAGTCTGACCCTCAACGGAGAGCCGAACTGGAATTTAGATTTGGGGGAACTGTCCACAGATAGAGCCATACAAATTGCATTCAAATTTATTGTTGTGGGCAGTCACTGAACTGTGCAAAGGTCATACGATCGGGTGAGATTAACATCATCGCATTTGGAAAAACGATACAGTCTGCGCATGCGAAAAGTTTAAATCCTATCTAAACACAAGTTGACTAGGAGCACTACTGCTGTAAGGTTCACTTGTATTCATACTGATACCCATTATAAAAGTTTCAGTCATGCAGCATGGCTGTATGAGCGAATTTTCAAAGAAATAATCGTGCTATAGTGGAACAAGTTAACGAGAAACCATACCACCATTTGTAAAATTATATAATTTTTTCGTGATTGAAGCCATTTTGACCGATTTTTGACCCTTATAAGTCAAAGTTGACCCACTCTTTTTTGAGATAAACATTTTTATTATTGGAATAGCCCCTCCGTCGTGAATCACCATCCCACACAACTTCTGGTGAGTTGATATTTATTTTGTTACATCATACCGTATGTATTATGTATGTGTACATATAATTTTCTGTTGAAATCTAGGGATGAATTCAGGATGCTCAAACGGTTTGCCTATAAAAAAAAATTCAAAAATTCATGATCTGAAAATTCAGGACCCATTGCAATAGCGCCATTCTCTTTGAAAATTCGCTAATACGCAATATTTTCATATTGCACACGATTAGGTATATTAATTCTACGATTGGCTTAATATATGAACATAATGAAATAATAGGTAGGTAATTGTGGTAGCTATATCAAAACCATATCTAATATTTGTGGTAGGCCCTCGTGATTGTGAAATGCCTACCTATTCATGAAGTAGGTACGTGTACCGCGTATATTTACCATTCAAGTAATAAGAACAGATATTATTTTGAATTGTTTCGTATTTGTAAAAACAGCGTTGTGGCACCAAAACCTAAATAATTTACACTAAACAAATTCTGACAGTTAAAAACACTCTTGAACAAACGTACAAACCGCCGCGCCAAGTGCCACTCAAGTCTAATTAACATCCCCACTTTTTCGTTCGGCCACAAACTTAGCATGGATACCTCGTCTATTTTCTCCTAAGTGATAGATAACAAGTAGTTGGTAAAGTACAGTTGGGTATAATAATTAATTTATGGCACAATATCAACGATATGAGAAAGGTCGTACATACCTTACTGCTCACACCACGTGGCAGATATACATTTTTTTCCGTATATGTTCTTTCGTCTTTGTTGTTTAGATCGAAGTCGTTCTCAATGGAATAAAATAGAAATTACATAATTCCACTGGATTCCCGCAGATTTCGGCTCTAATGTCAAGGGTTAACGAATCCCCGAACAATTCGTTCGAGCGGTTTCAGGTTTCTTTTTTTTTTTTTAATACTAATTTTCAAGGTTGCTATAGTTCTTAACGATCGCCTATTTTGTCATTGTGAGACCAAATTGCCAGGAGAGACCTAATTTTTCCTTTTCCGTCCAACAGAGGACGTTTTGCTCTTAATGACGTCCCTTGAAACCGCTTATCGGTAGTCAGCATCCCCCGTAATCTGGCTACGTATACAATTTTAGCTTTAGAAAACGAATAACAAAAAAAGTAAAACGCCCTTTAGAGAGAGGTGCCTACCTACTTTAATTTCCACCAAAGTTTTTATTGTGAATCCCTCTAGGTCGGAATGGTGATTGTCATCTGGGTAAATGGCTAATTGCAAGGGACCTTAAACGGACGATTTGATCACAGTTGTTGGTCCAGACGAAGAAATACCTGTGGACTCTAATGCACGCTTCCTAATGATAGGTTACAAAACTTCTCTTGGCTCTCGACCTATAGTGGAAAAGTGCCTGTGTTTAGGCCTGAAGACTCCAAAAGCTACAAATGTTAATGTTAATATGTAAATAATAAGAGGTTAACCCGGGGAGTAATGAAAGGTATCTTTTTATGCGTTCCTTTTCGTTTTAATATTGAGCTCCCTTTAGGATACAAGTGGTCTCTTCAGAGCGATCTAACTAAATCGTCATTTACCTCACGACTTTTGCCTTCTCGGATTATTTGTCTTTTTTCGAAAGGGGTCGCCGAGACCTCCGTTCACGGTGTTTTTGTTCCGGGGGCCCGTCGTTGAGGGTTAAGAACAGTCAAACGGTACCTTTTATAAGGGCCTACAAAGTAATGGGGTAAAATGCGTCTGACATCATTACCCGTTTTTGGAGACGCAGCACCTTTTTCTAATGTCAGATGAATTGTTCTCTCCAGGTTTGGAATGCGAGGGGTGAAACTGTATTTTAACCAACCAACCTTCATGCTGTCATACAGGCGCATCCTCTCGCATTCTCTAGAGCTCTGCTAATGACTGATTATTATAAGAGTTGCCACAAAGTTTGATGAATCCTACCAGTTCTTCAACAACGGTTCGTTACTAGTTAACTCCTGTTAATCATCCTAGGAATGCACAACCTAAAACAAAATTCAAGTTTTAATTTTGCGGATACACTCGCAGGTGCAGATCGGCCTTTCTCCTGGTAAATTTAATCGAAATCGACAGTGTTTCGTCTCCGCACCTACAAACGTTTTATCAAAACAATAGAATTCACTGCCCAAATTTGGAGGATGGCCCACTGATGAGCTGGAAAATCCGTAATGAGTTTAGTAAAAACGGCAGCTCAGTGATGTGGACATCCTCCGTAGTCAATGACCATGCGTAGCTACCAGCATTGTCTCAACCCAACAGAAACAGTCTGGGATATCGTCTGAAGACTTGATGGAATGTAAGTCACTTGCTCTTGAACAATCAAACGACTGAACAGAGTTGCCGAAGAATTGGGATTATGCTGACGATATCTTATCAGAAATGGCACGATGATGGTTCAAACTGTGTAAAAATAACTGGAAACTCGTTGATCGCGGTGAATTCATGCAGTTGTAATAGAGATGTCGACAAAACATAGTTCATGAGATGCTTAGCTAAGAGCATTTGTTCGATTCACACTCATGTTGATGATGATTTATCTGTTCAAACTTCAATATGAACTGGAAATCACTCTTCGGAGTCCGAAGTATTCAGATGTTAGATGTAGATTATCATTCCTACGCAAAGGACCCGTACTTAGCAACCATCTGTGGCTCAAGTTACCACAAACAGTCCGGGATTCGGTCTAAAAGAGCATATCTACAACTGAAAGATACAACAATCGGTCCAGCAGTTTCGGAATAATCGCTGGGCAAACATTAAAAAAATTAAATTAAACAAAAAATGATAAAATAAAACACGGCAAATTATTACACAACGGTTTATTATTCACCTGTATAGATGCCCCTTCTGCGTAGATCACTGTTTGTAGGTCAATACCTACTCTCGAGCTCCCCGCAGGAAAGCCCTAAATCGTGTACCTACAGGAGCAGGCCCGGGAATTAGAGTTTAATGGAAATGCGCGGGATTCAACAATTCAATCATTAATAATTATTTGTTGTTATTCATGAAGCATAACGTTTGTAGAAGTTGCGAAAGTACCTATCAATACAGTCGAATTTTCAAACGAAATAATATCACAGAACATGATCATAATCAGGTGCTCCCTAAGAATGGTATCCGGCCGGATTTATGCCGTTTGATTCACGATCATGTTACCCATGCTTTTTGGTGCAAACAAACGGCTGGACTACAATGCTCAGGGTGGTCTCAAAAAATTCGTTGGTTCAAGATCAGTAAACGTTTAAAAAACCATTCTACTGATCAGTAAACGTTTTAAAAAAACCATTCTACTGATCAGTAAACGTTTAAAAAAACCATTCTACTGAAAGTTTTCGAGCTACGGCGTTCTGAAAATTTCAACCCCCATTTTTCACCCCTTAGAGATGACTGACAGTAACGCCGAGCTTCGCGGACCACCTAGGCCCCAGATGGGACCTACTAATCAAATATCATCAATTTCGGTTCATGGTAAATAAGAAAAGTGCGAACAACGGCGTACAGTGAATTTTTTTAATTCGATTTTCGGATTCTACATACCTTGAAACGGAAACCATCAAATTTTGAGGTGGGGTTAACTTTTTTTTTCATGCGCGATTTCAAAGGTTCATCATTGAAAATAATAAACCAAAAACAGGTCAAATTGATAACCTCTGATAAGTCTGTTAATAAATATAGATGTACGGTACAGACTTCTATGAATAATTATGAAGTCTTCGCAATACCTACCTACTGTGTTACATTATTCAGTTCAAATGTCACCTCTGAAATTTGGAAATTCTTCGTAGTCAATGCTCTAAGCGTAGCAGTGTTCAAACATCACGAACCTCAGTTTCAAACTTTGAACGCACTTGGAACCTCGTTACGACCAAAGGCAAGCGACCCCGAGATGGCGGAGGACCGGATTCCGATAAGGTTTATGCCAAAAAATATTATAATCTTTTTCGCTCCGGACGGTCCCATTACTCGGATCAGGCGAGCGAAGATAACAGCGGTGACCCTCCGCCTGGCACCCGGGTGACCCCAGTCAATCGTCGTGCGTCACTGTTGCGTCAATGATGTCACCCAAGGAGCTCAGCCGACTTCCTTGAGATGAGATCCTAACCTTTCTGATCCCTCGATTCGAGATTGTCCACTTCTATTCAACTAAAGGTTTTAATCGTTACGACGAACGAAAAAATCGCTCGTGACTGAGGCGAGCGCTGATATTCTTGTTCAAAACTGCGAGATTAAATAACATTTTTTTTTTTTTTTTTTTAATAATCGATATATTTGCTATATCAGTAACATAACAACTGAGCTTAGCCCATCAAGTTAGTTTGCTATAATATTATTCAACTGTTTGTAGAGTTTTTAGCCCAGTGGCTGTAACTCAAGAGAACACTCAATCACTACACTTGTCACATTGTCACATCACAAGGTCGAAAGGTTTTGTTCTATCAAGCCGCCGGGTGGCGTTGCTGTTGTCTAGGAGTCGAAGAACTTCTGGATTCATGTGTTCATGAAGCCGCTGTTCGTATTTAACCGCATGTTGCTTTGCCACTTCGCTGACGGAATCCATCTTGAGGTCTCGATGGAGGTCATCATTTCTGATGTACCAAGGGGCGTTGACAATACTCCTCAGTACCTTGTTCTGAAAAGTTTGTATAATCTTGCTGTTTGTCTTTTTAGTACAGCCCCAGAGCTGGATACCATAAGTCCACACAGGTTTTAGGATTTGCTTGTAGATTAGCAATTTGTTGTGTACAGATAGTTCAGAATATCTGCCTAGCAACCAGTACATTTTTTTGAACTTCATATTTAACTGATCTTTTTTTTTAATCACATGTTCCTTCCATCTTAATTTGGCATCAAGAGTCATCCCTAAGTACTTTGCTGTATTAGCGTAGGGGATCTGTTGGCCATTCATCATGACTGGTATCGTTGTTATGTTCTTGTTCGTAAAGTTAGTATGAGTAGATTTCAGTTCATTAAGCTTAAGTCGCCATTTTTTGGTCCAGGCGCTTACATCATCAACAGAATGCTGTAATTTCCTAGTTGCTTCCTCTACTGAGTCACCAACCGCAAGTATGGCAGTATCATCAGCAAAAGTTGCGATTGTCGTGTGTTCATTGCTAGGTACATCACGTGTATACAGAAGGTATAGTAAGGGCCCAAGCACGCTTCCTTGAGGGACACCTGCCCTTATTTTTTTGAGACTGGAGTATTCTCCTTCGTGTTTCACTCTGAAATGTCTTTCGGAAAGATATGATTTCAAAATTTGAAAAAATGGCTTCGGTAAGTCTCTCTCAAGTTTGTACTCTAACCCTTGATGCCAGACTTTGTCAAAAGCTTGGGAAACATCCAGGAAGACACTTGCACAAACTTGTTTCTTTTCTAGACAATTCTCTATTACATCAGTTACACGATGCACTTGTTCTATGGTAGAGTGTTTTTCCCTGAATCCAAACTGGTGGTCGGGGATTAGCTCTTTTTCTTGAACGATTGGTTTCAATCTTTGTATCAGTAATCTCTCAAAGAGCTTAGATATTACTGGTAGTAATGATATAGGTCGGTAGGAATCTTTATTCTTGGATTCTTTCCCAGGTTTCAGTATCATGATAACCTCTGCCACTTTCCAGCAGCGGGGTACATATTTCAGTCTCAATGCCGCGTTTATCAGATACAATAGCATTCGCATGCCTTCCTCTGGTAGTTGCTTAATTGCCTTTCCTGTAATGAGATCATATCCAGGAGCTTTGTTCGTTTTGAGATTGCGAATTTGATTTTTCAGTTCACTGAGCGTTACTGGTTGTATGAAGTGTATATCCGTGGAGGAGGATACCATGGGTAAGCCTCCTTCATCACTGTTCCTGGGGAGTGGCACAAATGTGTTTTCGAGGTGTTCAGCAAAAATCTCTGCCTTTTCAGTAGGACTTTTTGCCCATTCCCCATCATCTTTTTTAATGGGAGGTACATGTTCCTTCGGCTGCTTGAGTGATTTGGTAATTTTCCAAAGGGAATATTCCGTATCTTTTTCCGGATTTAAACTATGAATTAGTCTTAAGTGCGTTTCTTGCTTCATTTCTGCTGATAAATTATCCAGGTGGTTCTTCAATCTATTCAATTTTGTTTTATCGCAAGGGGCTCTGGTATGTTGCCATATTCGTCTAGCTTTCCTCTTTTCCCTAATCACTTCACGGATTTCACGGGGATAAGATACATTATTAGCTGCATATGTAGTCTCTGGTGGAGTACTAACCCAAGCTGCTCGTTGAATACATTTAAAGAAGTTCTCAGCTTCATCTTCTAATTGCTCTGTAGATTTGAGGGGCACAGACAAAATAATATTAGCAGATATGTGCTCCCTAAATATATCCCAGTTGGTACGTTGTGTAACTAGTCTGGGGGGATTTTCTTTAATTATTATCGTGTCACTAATTGTGAGAACTATTGCCGAGTGATCTGACATGAGACTTCCACAGTCTTCGACGTGAATGAAGTTGCTTGATATTCCTTTTATTACAAAGAAATCAATCAGATCTGGAATTTTTGCTGTATCTGAGGGCCAGTAGGTAGGTTTTCCAGTGGAGTAGAAATCACTACGTGTTTTTTTCGCGGCAGTGAATAGCTCTCGGCCCTTGTTTGTTGTTAAACGGGAGCCCCAGTACGTATTTTTTGCATTGAAGTCACCACCAATGACAAAGTTTGATCCCAAGCTTTTAAATAGAGATGCGAAGTCCTCTTCTTTAAGACTGTAGCGCGGTGGGCAATAGATAGCTGCTATATTGCATTTTTTGCTATTTACTAAAACTGTTATAGTGGAGACTTGCATACATTCTTCTTGAATACTTTGCTGCACATAGTGACTAATGGCATTCTTGATAAGGACAGCTGACCCTCCTCGTGGTCTTCTAGATGGGTGGTCAGCACGATAGCACTCATATCCTTTGACTTTAATGTGAGATGACTGTGTGAAGTGTGTTTCCGATAAAAGACATATATCTATTTTTTCTTGGTTCAGGAAAATATCTAGTTCTGAGACATGCCGCTCAAGTCCATTCGCATTCCATGCTGCTATTCTAAATGTATTTTGTATCTTCATGGTTTTTTCAAGGACGGTTTAGGTTTAATACTCTTTTCGAGTGTGGCTACTCTTTCAATTAAGAGTCTGTTGGTATGCTTTTGTTCATTTAGCATTTCGAACATCAAGGTAAGCATTTTGTCGACAGATGAATTCGTATTATTGCCACTCACAACACTGGCGTACGACATAGTATTACTATTAGCATGAACTTTGTGTACGATGCTAGTTTGGTTTTTTTGAGTGTTATTAGATGAACTTTTTTTGTCCGAATTTCCAGGATGGGGATTTTTCGCTCGATCTTTGATTTTTTGTAACTCCTTAGCAACTTCACACCCACGATAGTTGGCTGGATGGGCATCACCGCAGTTTATGCATTTCGGGTTCACCTGTTGAGGGCATGACGTGGTATCGTGCTTACCTGCACATTTAACACACCTAGTTTCTTTTTGACAATAGGTTTTTGTATGATTGAATCCTTGGCAGTTTTTACACTGCGGGATGAGATTCGTCGTTTTTCGCAGAGGTTCAATCTTGACCCTCATGTCCATGATCGTTTTAATATCATAAATTCTATTGATATCCTCGGTGTTGTCAAAGTTGAGGATGAAAAGAGGAAGGCTCCTCTTTACCAGCACCGATTCTCCCTTATCATCAACTTCTCTAGTTTTCTTTATAAGGTTCACTGCATCAGTTATTTTGTAACCTTTTCCCTTGAGGTCACTCACTATATCATCAGCCTCGCACGAGTGGTGCAACCCTCTTGCAACCACTTTAACGGGTCGCGTGTTTTTATCCTCATATGTGTACCATTGGAAGTTCTTATCTTTCAGCCCAGTGGTTAGTTCCCGGTATGAACCGCTGTCTGGCGCGAAAATTTTCCAAACATTATTTGATAATGCCTTGACACTACATTGCTTTGAAGTTATTGTTTTAATCAATTGATGGATCACACTGTATTCCGCTACTCCAGTGACTGTAATCGGAGGCGGGCGTTCTTCCTTTTTAGTTTTATTACTCTGTGTAGTTTTGGATCCAGCCTTGTTTGTATCTGGCCTGCTAGAAGGACCAGCTACTTCCGGGGAAGAGGTGGCTTTACGCTTTTTGCGGCTTCTTTTCAGAATCCAATCGGTTTCCCTTGCAAGTTCTTCATCATCTGTATTATATTGAATAGGAACTTGTTGGTGAGTCTCCTTGTTATTAAGTTCATTTTTTTTCTTTATGTCTTCCAATTCCTTGGTGACAGATTTCATTCTAATTTGTGTATGGTTTACATACTCACACAAGCGTAGAATGCAATCGTATAATTCGTTGAACGATGAATTGACTTTGTCGTCTTGTTGTCGGTAGGTTTGGGTTCCCGTTCTGTGTTGCGCAAGCCATAGTTTGGTTTGAACGTAATACGAATCCCAATCCGCGGGCTCCTCCGTCCCGTCGTTCATCGTTGTTTGGTAAACATTCACGGCACACTGTAAACTGTAAACATTCACAAGAGCTCTGTCCGATAGATGGTTACCGTTCGGTGGTTCGCGAGAGACTGATTAAATAACATGATCGCGTTTTTTTGCGACAGTTTTATCGAAAAGGGACATCAAACTACCTCATATTTCACCAACTGTCTAACCATATTATTAAACAATTTGAAGTATACACGAGATTTTCTGCATTACCTACCTATTATATGAATTTTCGCTGATTCCGAATAGACCCACCCACTACATATATGTCACTATAAATGAAATAGTATATCAGCTTCAGCATCCTCACAAACCTCAAAATTCACGTTTTAGACCTTCTGTGCCGATCAAAATTGTTTTTCTTAAATCAGAGTTATAGATAAGCGTCAAATGAGATCAACCCAGCGGTGGAGACAGTGATTTTGTAACGATCGTCTGATTTCTGAAAACTGTAGGTAATATTTCACAGTAAAGCTCACAAACGTGAAAAAAATCTAAACGGTATTTGTCGACGCAGAATTCGATTGCGTACAACTTTTGTAGTATGCACAAAAACAATTTTTCGGTTCCAATGACCAAAAACGCTAAATTTTGATGTTTTATGAGGATATTGCAGTCATATTAATAGTTATATTCCATTAGTAGTAGGGGTGTAGGTATTTGAAATCAGCGAGCTATTTCCTATGATAGAGTCATTTATTTCTGTAAAGAATCTGCCGTTTTGAAACCACTTTGCATCATGTACGATAACATTATTTACAATAAAGACAATTTACAATATAAGACAGCCCAGCAATTCGAAATATTCGGACGGTCGTTTTGTGCTAAGCAAAAAAACACACAAATGCCTCCCAAGTCTATGAAGATCCCTCTAACGTTCAGCTGGGAACCTTGTTCTTTTACGGGCACCATTATTTCAATAATTTCTTATGGTTCTAAGTAGTAGACATTTTACGTAACACTCTCAATATGATATCATTTGGAAGACTAACTTTGGAAATGGAAAGAAGGACCGAAATTGCGATGTTCTCACCTATTCGGCTTCTGCTAATAACGTACTCATTTGAAGTGACAGGCCTCTTATAGGGTTAATTATTGGGGCAAAAACTGCGAGAAATGTAAACCTGATGACGTGATACTACCATATTCTTGACAAGGGGGTGGCGACGACGCCTGGAGAAGAGCATCAATCTTATTCCCATTAGCATAGCTAATTTGATAAATATATTTTTATGCAGATTAGGCTCCTCGGCTGCTATTACAAGGAGGCGGGTAGCTATTTAGCACCCTGCGTGTCGTATAGGTGGTGACCTTTCTCGATTTTTCCTGCATCCATTCAGAATCAAATGAAAATTTTGCACTATTGAATTTGAAATTTGATTAGCTGTATTCTTCCATCTTGTTCAAATAGAAAGTGATATATTTATCGAACGTTGGCTACCTACTCCATGATGATGAGTGTAGTGAATGTATTGTTTGCGGACATTCACCACTAGAGGCGCTAGGTTATGCCCAGTTTGGTTCCAACACAGAGGATGTCACCATGCCTGGGATCTTTTAGGATGTGAGCCCGGTTTGGTTCCAACACTGGAGGCTGTCACTATGCCCGGGATCTTTTAGGATGCGTTTGCTTGGTTTGGTTCCAACACAGAGGCTGTCACCATGCCCAAGATCTTTTAGGGTGTGTTTGCCTGGTTTGGTTCCAACACAGAGGCTGCCACCATGCCCAGGATCTTTTAGGTAAGGAAAGAGATGAGGAGTGAGGTTAGAGAGTAGTCAGCGACTAGAGGAGAGCGTAGAATGGCTAGAAAGGCGAAGGAGGCGAGTTTTCATAGCCCTGAGGGCTATCTCCCTCCATCCTCCATAAATATTGTAAATAGTGTTGTTCAACAGATTGGGGATATTTGGGGTATCAAGAAATATCAGAACTGACATTTTTAATTTGACAAATTAATGTTTTAAATTAAACTAATTCCTTATTTTATGAAAGAAGGCCATTAAGAGTAAGTGATAATTACTGTTTTGGTTTAAGAGACCAATGCTTCCTTTCAGCGTGGGGATCCCCACTAGGTTCCTCGGTTCTCCTGCACTTCTGAGTTTATTTGCGAGATCTTAAGTTTACAGGGAGTGTGGTTCTGGGAGGATACCACGACGATGACCAAATTACTTTCACTGGAAAATATGGCTTTCAAAGACTGACCAACTCTAATTCAGTCCCAAAATTTGCCTATCAGTGTTTTGTGGGTCAAAAATTGCTTTTAAAAAAAATCAAAAATCGTTGAGTATTGTGACGATTTGCTGAAATTACGTTTATGGTGAGAAAATCGTGCTTATAATTATTAAAATTTAATTAATTATAAAATATAGGTAGGTGTATAATGTTTTGCGCAAACAAGTAGAATTATTTAAAACTTAAAAAATTGCTCAATAAATTTCATGGGTAAAATCTGTGGAAATATTCAATATTGTGGAGCTTCACTTTATAAACTCGTTGCGTTACTGGAGCTGTTTCTGCCCTGCTGTCAACGGATTCGGTTTAGTTGGCCTTGAATGTCTGTCACCCTGTGGTGACAGAACACACACACATTTGGAAGCTGATTAGAGAAAGATAATCGTTGCGTTATTAAGTGGCTGTTAGTAGGCAACATCTATTGAATTCAAACGTCAAGTTCAATTTGATCCGAATTTACTGTACTGAAGGTTCGCTCTATTACATGGGAGGTATAACTCTCCAAGTGGAAAATTTGAATGGTTATTTGGTTGTTTTCTCTCAATTCGACCTCCTCGTTTTTTGTTTACCTCTTGAATGGTAATTGGACGGTCTATTCGAGACTAATTAATTACGTAAATATTATTGTCGACTAAATTTTGTTTCAACTCTCGAAAATCTTTCTCCCCTTATTCCCAGAGTATTTTTGCTTGTTGAAAATTTTGGAGAGCGTGGGCGGAGGAAATCGATCCCTACCAGGAGCAGTTTGAGTTAATGAGAGACATTCTGAAAAGTTGATGGAAAAACGGACGAAAGCAGTATGATGATGGAAAGGGGTTTTGGGGGTGGAGTTGTTGAGTTCTGGGGGGGGTTGAAAGTTGGCTATATCGGAAAGCTTTGATTGAGGAAGTGGCTCTGTAGGACTGGCGCTTAATGGGGGGGGGGGGTCAGGTGAATGGAGATCTACCAGTCCGTGAATAAACTCCAAGAAGGAACGTTCTTTTCGCTTCAACGTTGGTCGTGGTGAGGGGGGGGGGGGGGTAGTTTTGTTATTGTTCGCCAGAGGTCTCTGTCTCTCCATCGAAGGTTTCGTTGGGAAACCCCCCCCCCCCCCCTTTCACCCCCGGTTCGCTCTTGAATGCTTTCGGGACCTTTTTAAAAACGCTCATCAGGAAAAGAGAAAGAAAAGGAGTGAAAAAAACAGGCCCTTCGCCATGCTAATTAGAAGGTGGTTTCGGGGAGCTGATGGCAGAAATGCTTCATTACATTCGGACGAGGGAAAGTTTCAATCTAGAAGGGTGGCTTCAACAACACATTTTTGATGTTTCCCCGAGAAATATTGCTGGATTAACGTTCTGCGCGAGAGGGGGGAGATTTATTCGCAGCTGTCTACACAAAGGGTCCTTCCTAACTCATGAAGAAGCCCCTAACTCTCCTTCTTCGTTTTCAATCAGTAGGTGCGGGAAGCTTGTCGAAACTGCATGGCACAAAAACTAGCTGATGAAGGTTTGCAACTAACTGTGACATACAAAGAGTGGGCATAAGAACATGAGAAAAGTCGCTCATTATTAACGTCGAAAATTCGCTTATCTGGTCATGCTGTATGACCAAAACTTGTTGGCTTGGCCTGAAATTGAAAATAATCCGCTGAGCTCAAAAATGCAAACAATGACCCATGCACAACCCTCATTGAATTTAACTATAAACATCACAGTGGACATTCATGGTGGTGTACTAAAGATCACTCTCAATCACTGCAGATCGTCTGGAAGTATATATGAGTAACTGACCTGTGATGGCGATGAATTCACTGTACAATTTAATTAATTTACTTACCTAATTTCGTGAATAACGCGAGATGAACAGATTACGTATATTTTTGACTACCTATATTAAGTAGGTGATGTTATCACCATAACAATGCTCCAAAGAATTGCGAGTAAACTGATTAATTGATCTTTTTCTAATATACATATTTATGTCGTATGCAGCTTCAGAAGTTGAGAATACGGGCAGCGGACACAAGATTTGCATCCCCCCCCCCCCCCCCCCCCCCCGAATTACGTAGTGCAGAAGTAGACTGAATTCTGCGTCGAACAAAAAAAAGAAACATTTAAATTGGTTGAGAATTAAACCCTGAGTAGCGCACACAATATTTCGTCGAAAACCCACGTTTTTCCGGCATTGAACTCCCTTCTAGAAGTAAATTTCGAAATATTCCGGTGACGCAGGGCACATCTAGACAGTTTTCTGCGTCGAACAATAAAAGAACCGCGCAAATCGGTTGAGAATTGCGGCCTAGCTTGCGCACACAAGATTATGTCACACACACACGCACACACAGAGACATTCACCTATGGTTTTCTTCACGGATTTGGATTCAGGACGGTCTGAAACGGATTTGCATGTGGTTCTTTTCATTCTCGGCTCAGTGTTGTCCTCTTCTGACCAGATCAAATACATAACGACGTCTCTTACTACCGAGGGACGTCCTAAAAACTGAATCAATTTCAAGTTGACAGTTCTTTTGTAGCAGTGATCTTCCTTGATTTGAACGTTGGATTTGAGAATAATGACAGTAAGGAAGCTTAAAGTTTCACAAGTTTTGTTCTGCAACTGTTGCTTGTTCTGGATTTTGAGCTCAAAATAAGTTTTTCGCGTCGTTAATAATACCTACCTATTTAAGAATCTATGGGTCAGTTAGAGCGAGTGCATTCTGTTTGGATGTACTTGAAGGACCAGCAAGATGAGTTTGGAATGAGGGTCGTTAAATTTTTAGATCCAAGTTAGAATCCCAGATTTAACGTTTATTCTAAAAAGGGACTCATTAAATTTCCACCCTTCCTCGACTTAATCTCCTAACTAATCCCTCAGCGGAATTTAGGCCCCACGACTTTCCTGCCCCCTTTTCCTCTCAGGGCACCCGGGCCATGTCTAATATCCTGGTGATTCATAATGTAAACAAGAGGGTGGAAGAGATGACGTGACGCGGGCGAGCGGGGGGTGTCATTAGTGGAAGGTCGACAGGAGGGATGATTTCCTTGCAGGGATGATTTTGAGGGTTGTTTGTTCAAGGGGATGATGCTGCTACCCGCGAAATCCTGCCTCGTCATTGCTTACACAAAGAATACATTTGCAGCAGACGCTGTGAGTCCTTTTAGAGGTTTGACGTGACGTCTCAATTCTCCAACAGCCCTACAGCCATCGCCCCCTCTTCATCATGCCACCTATGGTATCCATCGTCACTGATCGCTTGCCACCAGCCGAACAATTCACTGTTGCTAGTTATAGCTTGATCGGTGAGAACTGCAAACCGCATAACAAGACCACTTGGGTAAATGAGGCGTCAGTCCACCTAATGAAGACATAGTACGAAAAAAAACTCGTACATGAATTGAATAAATCTCCCACGTTCGGTAGTTAATAATAATTAGAAAAGTGTAGTCAATTGAGTATTTTAATAGATGCTTTTTGCAATCTTTAGCTTCACTCTGAGAAAACTTGGGATTCGAGCTGGCACTGCCGAACTCTTGGGTAGGATTACAAACGTCAAACAGCAGATTACATAAGCGAACCAATCCAATTTGTGTCCAATCTTGTTGTCAATATGTGCTGGTGATTGGAAAGCATTCTGCGATTGGGCGTGGAAAAAAAAAGTTGATAGCTAGTATAATGAATTGGGCGTTTTGGAAATCTTCCAACTGACCATCTTTTGAAGCTTTCTGGGTTTGTAGCAATAATGTCTGGTTATAAAGTGATATCTGAGAGGCATGGTATGAACGACGAGCTGGCCACCCGAAAAAACCCGAGCGTTGCAATGGGACCACAAATGGTTTACCACTTGCAGCTTTGCATGGTTTACCACGGAATATGAACAAATCCTGTAGGTGCTGCTTGTTCTTCTAGACATCAAATGTCTTCCTTTTGTCCGACAAGGGGGGGGGGGGGGGGGGTTGTGGAATCCATGCCGTGGGTTGGAATACGACCTCCACTTACGACCTCCACTCAGATTCACCCTTGAAAACCTTTCATATATGCCCATTTTCAGAGTTAAATTCCTTCAGATGAAGCCTTTAAGACAAAAGTTGCGCGTTACGGGACAACATTCAGGGCGCCACGTGCATGTCACCTATGACAAAACGGGGATTTCGCAACTTCATAACTTCAACACCGACCCGATCTTAGTGCTACACGTGGAAAAATAAAACTAAAGTAAACGTGACCACGCACACCCCATTACCCATTCATGACAATTTTTGCTAAGAAAAAACGCTGCACTTTACTAACTGAAAATTATTACACTGCACAAAATTGTTGCTGAAAATTATTACACAACGGTATATTATTTTCACTCAATTCCCGAATTTTCACCAAATTTGGATGTTTCGTTTGGCCGTAAAAACAAACATGCACCTATCAACAAAATCCAAAATAACCAACATTCTTCAAATGAAATAATATCACGGAACAAATTCGATTTGATAAAGCCTACCGTATCAAATTTCGGCAAACATTTTCAAGATTAGTGCATGGCATTACAAGAAGGCACAATCTTGGAGATATTCGGTGAATATATCTTGTGTTGTTATTGAGACCAACAGTGCAAACGAACCTTCTCGCGATTATCTGCCTGAAACTCGATCGTCTCAACCGATAACGAGCGTCTGAATGCGATGAGTAACGCCAGGCCTTCCCATTTAATTATATAAATGGCCGTGAAGACCCCAGCCCGGTGAGATCGTAATTGGTCGAAACCGCAGCGAAACAAACGTTTGTTGGGGGTGAAAACTTATCAAGATAACAAAGTTTTGTTTGTGTCACGTTTGTACAGCCGAGGGAGGTCCGGGTTGAGCGTGAGACACGTCCGCCGAGTCCCAGGGGCTTAAATAATCGTATCAGCCGTTAGGGGTTGAAAGGGTTACGGCATGTAATTTTTGGGCTTATTTATACAACTCTTGTGGAGGTTTGCCCCCGTTGTTTGTACTGCTGATGTCGACCTTCGAGCAAACTTGAGCGTTCTCGTGTTTAACTGATATCGTAATCTTAATGAATTGAATAATACGAACACCATACAAATCGTCTATGTAATTTTGGGATCACGTTTCTCTTCAATTTTCGTTCAACATGATACAGCGGGACCTAACTACTTATGATTGGGTAGCAACCATATCTAGTATGCTCCATAGTATAAGCAGTGGGCAAAGGGAGGAAAGGAAGGTACCACAATGTCGTGCTTAAACTTGTGGATTCAGAATACTTCTAGCCATATGCGACTGCTATTGACTTTCTAAAAATTGCTGCATGCATGTCTCTGCAGCTAAGTATTCCAAGTCACACGATGTGATGCAGTGGTGGTTTTGGCCCTCTTTTAGTACATTGAACGGCCTATACGAAACGCAGGACACGTCCATCTCCCAGGGGTCTGTAATAATCATATCAGCCATTAGGGTCGGAAGGGTTGGGAGCGGTAGTTTGGGATCAACGTTTGGCCAACCCCTCCAAGTTGTTCGAAGGGTTCCGAGGTCGCCTCATTCCGAAAGGGGATTCCGATATTATAAAACTCGACGGAGGCAGAAGGAGAGGGGAGGGGAGAATTCGAGAGGAAAAGCGTTGGCAGAGGATGATCTTGTTTCTGTTCGGAGGGTTCAGGGCCCAGGGCCAAATAACCCTTTTCGTTCCTCTGACAAACAAGCGACTGACCAGGGCAGGTACACACAGATACACTCGGATCAATACCACTTACCCCTCTGCTCCAACCTCCTACAACCTCCTTCGCTCGCAGCAGTTACCCCTCCACTACGACCTTCTCTGGAGCCACCGACGTGCTCCTTCCTTCTCGACATATCACTGAAACATTGAGATCCCATTGCTCTACATGAAAACACAAGCGACTCCTGTCACTCTTCGCGAACTAAAGATCCTTATGCCAGCAGTCATGTACGCCCCTGTCTGATTCGTGGTCTATGAATCCCTAATAACGTGACAGATGCCCTGGAAATTAGAAAAGCCCCACAAATGCCACATCCCACTCATTTTCGTCAGGAATCGCGAAGTGTTCCATACATAAAAACGCTACAAAGTCCTTGTCACATGGGTTTATTTTTACAATAACTGAAATAGCTATTTTTGATGGTTTCCACCAATTTTAGCCCCCAGAAACTCCAATTAGGCTCCTATTTTTGATAAATTATCTTTGATCATTGATAGTACCATTTAATTGCCTTGATTCACCTGTTACTACTACTTCTAGTTTTATTATACAAATTTATGGTGATTTCAGACAACTTCCCAGATTTCTGAATAATAAAAAATGAATTTCGGGAGCTAAAACTCCCAAATGCACCACTAATTGGTCAAAATCAACTTCATATTTGGTATCATCGCCCTAAAAAACATGGCCCTAAGCCACACAAGTCGAAGTTTTGCACAAATGTTTCACTCATAACACCCATGGGTGTATTCCGATCGGGCTGCCGAGCTTCGGAGCATAACGGGACCAAACGGAACCTGCATGCGAAAGAAAGACGATTTTAGAGCACAGTTTAGGTAATTTAAGGCTGGAACTTAGAACCTCAATTCTTTGTTCGTCGGTCAAAATCGACTTCATGTTCGGTCTCCTCGTCCTAAAAAACATGGAAAAAGATAGGTACCTCACAAGCTCATGCTATTCAAACACACAAAAAAACCCAATTTTTCATCAAAAACCCTCGGTATATTCCGATCGGGCTGCAAAGTTTCAGGAAAAAACTGGGGCCCAAATGGAGCCTGTGTGCGAAATAAAGATTTTTTCAGACCGATAATAAAGGTAGATATGGACGATACGGCGTACGTCGGACGGACACTGCATTTTTGAAATCCACGCACCTTCGTAAAAGAAACAATTTTCGGACTTAGTTTTCCGTGATCATAATAGGTAGTATTTTGTAGGATATTTTCTAGAATAGTTCGAAAGAGAGGATTTTTTCAATTAACATGGCTAATGATTGAAGAAATTAAGAAGCGGCATTCTCCGTATTAAAAAGGTTTGACCAATGATCTACATATATGTCGAACACTAGAGACTACTGAACCATATTGAAGAAAGATGGTTTGTTTGGACCATTGGGTTGTGGGTTATAGCGGTTAAACAGTTTTCACGTTAGAGCGTCAGTACTGCTGATACGAATGCGACAAAATTCATATGGGTCGAAAGAGGCCAGCCCCGAACTACCATCAAAATCTGAGCCAGTTTGGACAATTGGATCGTGAGTTATATGGGTTCGACATTATTCACGTTTGCGCATACCCGGTCACTACTACTGATCCGAATGCCACGAAATTCATATGGATGAACAAGGACCTAACCCCGAACTAGCATCAAAATTTGAGTCAATTTGAACCACTAGGGTCGTGAGTAAGGGTGGTTCGCAGAAATGAACACACACACACACATACTCAACTACCTGAAGGATCTGGTTTTTTTCTCTATGGATTCCTGTCGAAAATTGGGAAATCCGCTTTTCCCCCTCAAAATAATGAAAATAATCTAAAAAGTGTAAAAACGAAAAAAAGCTTAAAACCCGTTTGATGCATCAGCCAATTACATGCAAAACCTTACCAACAATGTGTGACAGCTCTACTGGCCACCCCAACCACGCCCAAGTTCCAAATTTATTCCGACAAAGAATATTATCTATATTTGAGTTCCCCACTTAAAAAGCGACAAGAATTTTAGTCAAACACTGTGAAAAACTCTCCTGGGGTCATCCTTACGAAAACTGCGGATTTATCAAATAATTCAATTCAATTTTTAATTCAACAAAAACTTCATACAACAAATGTAATGATTTTTAGAGAGTCTATATACATAATACAAGTTCTAAAATTATGTTGGTTTATGAGCCTAAGTTGGTTAGTGACCCGTCCATGCTCGTCTCTTCCACTGCTATTTATTACAGCGTATGTATGTATCAGCAGTTTCATTGACAATGCACACCGTAAGTGTTTGGAGAATGAGTTACATTGATCGAGAACTAACAGTATACTTACAGTATTTATAAACTGTAAATACAGGTTATTCCTAAGTATTTAGTAAGTATATTTAGTTTATATTCAATATTATTGAACACAAAAAAAAATTCCTGTTGATGTTGAAGTCTTGGTTAGGAGCGGTAAATGTTCAAATAGGGCTGGAGCTAGCCATGGGAATTGTGTAGTGTATAAATCATTCTGTGCCTGTGGTATCTGGAGGACATAGGTAGTTGGCATTTGTTCGCGTCGGTCTAACACCGCTTGCTTAGTAAATAAATGCAGGTGTTTATGTACATATAAAACAGTTCTGTGAGTACAAGCCATTCTGGGAGTGAGAACAACGAAATGGTTGTACACGTAACTAGTTGAAGTAAGTTTATGGAAATAAGGTTACCATAACTTTTTTTTGTCTCTATTTTCTTGTTTTCCATAGCCGTTTGGAATGAGTACATACTTTAATTTAGGTTGTCATCATACTGCTCGTTTTTCAAACTATAAATGAGATTTTGGAGTGGAATAAATGAATTGAACATTTTCTCAAGCTTTAGAAAATCATTAGATTGCAACCGTTTCCCTATGTTTGAAGCAAATCCGAAAATCCAAAAGTTGACATTTTACTAGAACTGAGTGGTTTTCCCGTTCCTCCCTTCCCCGTAACCCTTTACACCCTCCTAATGCCGTCTGGCGATTCTGGTAATCGCAGATCCATATAGGACTGCCTTACATAGACTACCCAAGTTCCATTCAAATTACAATTGAGTATTTTACCCCACCCGCCTCGCAAGCAAACTCTAGATACATCGCTTCACTGCTACTAGTATACGTCCTATCTATTCCTTATTGTGAAATTATGAATATCAACACATCTCCATGGCAGCATCGATATCTGAGACAGACCGGAGCAAAGATCTCATTTGCCTTAAAGGTGGTGGTAGGTGGTGGTTACAAGAAACCATTATATGTGCCCTTCCTTCATTTGATATAACTCCCACAGCCTTTTTTGCAATTTGCATTGGTGGCGCTATGCCTGAGGGCGCTGACGTGGATTTCAAGCCGGCGGACGCCCTGAGAGGAGCATAAGAAATTCGAAGTCTGGAAGGGATGTGGACATGGGATATGGGATGCGGATGCGTAGCGGGCAATGCTGATGGAACGCGCATGGTATCGGTCGCAAATTCAGTAGGTTTTAGGAGTTGGCTGTGCTTTTGGTTTATTATTTTCAATAACAAAAGACCATGAAAAAAACATGTCCCCCCCCCCCCCCCCATTTGACGGTTTACGTGTCAAGGGACGTAGAATACGAATATCGAATTAAAAATTTTCCGTCCGTCCGCCGTCCGCGGGTTCTTCCTTACTTTCCATGAACCAAAATTCACGAAATTTGGTAGGTATATGGGTCCCGTTTGGGCTCTAGTTGATCCTCGAAGCTCGGCGTTACTGTCACTCAACTCTGAAGGTGAAAAATATGGGTTGACATGTCCAGAGTAACCCTATCTCGGGAAATTTTATTCTGAGGTGTGGGTTTTCTCGCACTTTCAAATAGATGATTTTTTTCTGAACTTTTGAGACCATCCAGAGCATTCTACGATGTTGCCGTAACATTTGCTATACAATCTGCCGTGAAGAGCAGGGTGTATGCAATCATCAAGCTAGAGCTCACATCACTGATCTCCTGCTAGCTGGACTTTATAGCGCAGTGGTCTAACTGACGAAGTGATACTCTAAAGTTCCCGAGATCGAAACCCTACCGGGACTGAATATTTTTTCACTCCACATCAACAATTTCCTTTCAGAACTTCATTATTTGTGTTTTTTTTTGCCATTTCAGCTACTGGTTTTTATCGAAAGAATTATTTTAGCAATATTTAACACGTGATTTAGGTAGGTACCTAGTAACGAGTACGGGGTTAGGTACTAAGGTACAGAGGGTCTGCGATCTACATAATATGCATAGAATAGTACATATAGAAGGGTTATCTATACATAGAGCTGTGATCTGTAGTAACAGAAGGCGTTCTGTACAAAATAAAAAACCGTTATGCAGGGATTTGCAGCGTTTTTGTTTTGTTCAGGCTCCAGTATTGAGGTCTCAAGCGGGCTGGTTTTAGGTCGATTCTGTCCAGGTGCCAGGTATATTCCGTAGGTACCTACATGCAGATTCCTGCGAGCTGATCTTTGCGTGCGTTTGCCGCGATGTCCATCAGTACCCCAGGGCCTCCCCTTCGGGCGCACCGACTATGGAGGCGGGCACCTCGAAGGCTTGCGAAGGGGAGAAAAGAAAAAGCTACAAGAACCTCCCCGATAAGAAGTCCTAAAGAAATTTTGTCCGCTGGCTTTGGAAAGAAGGCAAAGGAATAAACTGTTGTTAAGTCAACCTCGCGGCCTATAGAGCTGGCCGGGATCCGAGGTTTATTATTCCTGAAGCTCTTGAAGGAGATGCCGAGATTAATTAGGAGCGGGACCTCGGTAGCGGGTAGGTAATCAGGGGGCGGGCAACATCACGAATCCTCCAGCTCTCCCACTGACCGACCACTCCAAGTAAAAAGGTCCTGGTACGGACTACGAAAGAGGGAGACGATTTTTTAAACGTGAAGCAACGATATTGTAGATCCACACGCATCTTGGCTTGACCTCCTAAGACAAAGGTGCCTGGTGTTAGCCTCTAAGAAGAATTCCAACCAGGAAGGTTAAAGAAGGCACCATCACATTTTTAGGTGTAGTACTGTTCCTTGTTTACATCTAAACGAACCATCACAAGCAATGCTGTATTTTTAAGAACAATCCATACTAGTACTGAATATATCTATAAAGTCAATTGTGACTTATGCAGTGGTTGAGAATTATTGACAAATTCATTCGGCCAGTTCAACAATCGCTGAGTCGTGGCATTTTCTAGATTGTTTACAGTATACAAGGATCGAGCCACAATGTATAATTATCACCTCCTTAAACTAAGGAGATGGTCGTATCCATCCCTTCAAAAACATCATTTGCAGGGAAGGAAAATCGTGTTGTTTGGATTTTATTGATAGGTAGGTACATACATTTGTAACTTGAACAAACGTTATGCTTAATGAATAACAACAAATAATATTAATTATGGAATTACTTAATCCACCTCATATTCGTAACACTGTAATTGCCCGACCGGCTCCAGAATCCATTTAGGGCTTTCCTGTGGTCAGTAGGTACCCACAGAAAACAGTGATCTACGCAGAAGGTAAATAATAAACCGTTGTGTAATAATTTGCAGCGTTTTTTAAGTGTATCAAAAATTATGGCTCGAGAGGTAGGTTCATCAAGTTTTCTCATAGAGTTCTGTGAGTTTTCAGAAGTTCTACAGTTGATAATTACGGTGTTTACGGTTTACGGCATGATCCTTTAGGTACCTGCATTCATTGCATGCTTAAATTAAAATTATTGACTTGAGAGATCTTTAACTGAAAACATTTGATTATTTTGTTTTTTCCCCCTCTTGTCCTAGTCGTAAATTGTCGTTTAAGGTCGTCGGTCGTCGGGTGTCTCGCACGATTTATGGGACGTTTGTGTCGGGTGTCACCCCTGGCGGTGCCTTTTAATGGTTTATTTTGAGGCACCCGACCTCATAGGTTACCGGCCCTGACAGAGAACAGATATGATCTTTAAAAAGCCCGTAAAAAACCGCGGAATGCCGAGCAAAACACAACTCCCCGACTACCTGAGCCACAACTGTAGTAGACCCCTGCAGCGAGATGCGCCCTAAAAAAAAGCCCTTTGGAGCTCCAAAAAAAAATCTTTCGAAAATGGATAAAAAAGTTTGTTCTACAACAATTTGTCCTTTCCACAAAAGACGGTGGACGGATGCCGAGTGGGGAAGGAGACGGTGTTTTGTCAAATGTTTATTAGCGCGGTGGCTCTGATAGGGCGGGAGCCGCTGTGGTGGGGTGGGCCGGGCGGGGGTCGGGCCTGCCCAATCCAGGCTCTCGGTCCACCCGATGAGGAAACCCTCGCATCAGTCGTCTCTCGTCCTATGGCTAGTCAGTATCTCGGCTATTTCTACTCGCACGCTCTGCCTTTCCTCATGGTACGTACCCCCTCCGTTCTTTCTTTTTGCCTTCATAATTCATTATTTGTTCGGCTTTTCTGTGTGTTCTTCCGTCTCATCCTTATTCATCGCAGTTCCAACGATTTTTCCTTCGGTTACGTGTTATCTCGCTGAATGTTCCCAACATTGTGTTGATGCGGACTTTTATCAGGGGGTATCAGATATCAAACCAACCTCCCACCCCCTTCCCACCACATCACCCCTTCCATTGATCTTACTTTCAATATAAGTAATAAAACAATAGGTAGATAGGTACTAGATATTTTATTATTATAATAAACTATTTGGAAGATCCAATTTTCCGGTACATTATTACAAATTTTATCCGACCAACCGCTTTTCCGTAGATATATATTTATCACTGGAATTCATCTTCTCATGTTTAGACAACGTCGAACTATGAAATCAACGCTCATCTTCACTTTGTTCTTTATAAACCCTCACCAGTCATACGACTTGAAGTAAAATTCATGAATACATTATACGAATGGTGTACTTCTTACTTGATCCCGCTCATTTCTTGATCATTCGAATCCGATGTATAATTTTCTTGGTGTCCGAATTCTACCGTGGCAAACGAACATGATCGTGTATTTGAAGCATTTTGCTCTGTTTTTCGTGTTCTTCAAGTCGACGTTTAGTCCGCTGTTTATCCATCTTCATCGTCATACTTTTCTCTATTGCGATTTTTATTTATATTTCCACTGGAATTCACTATTCTCTTAGAATGTATCAAAATATATAGTGGTGGGGGGGGGGGGGGGTACTACCACCACTAGACCCTTCTCTCGATCCTCACTTTCAGTAAGGTACCTATAATGAACTGTAGTTGTACACATCGGGATAAATCTTGAAAGGAAGGAGGCAACTGAATGATCTGTTAATGAATGCTCAAATTAGGTAGGCTTTGAAATCTAAACATTTTTTCTAGTTAAACAGGAGATATCTATATTAATTTATTATTATAAAATATAAAAGATAATAAAATCATATCCACCCATTATGGTAAGTAGGTAGATGAATTACGATGAAATTCATGAATAATTATATGATGACCTTTTGGGTTTACTCGCGCGCATTTCTGAATTATTTGATACCGCTGTATTTTTGACAGACTTCGACAAAGGTCTCTCGATTCGGTGGAAGGTTCTGTTTTTCAGTATGTTCATAAATCCGGGCTGCAATTCTGTATTTTCTGTTACTGTCTACTAGTCATTCATCGGTTAAAAATATCGCGTATTTCACGGCTTAATAAATCATGCTCCATTCAATAATGTTTGCTCCGTTTTTCAATGGCCTTGATTGATATTTAATACGCTTTTATACTATTCCTTCCCTCATCGAATTATTTTCATTTATTTTTTTCACCGAAGACACGCTCCTGTTGTTCTATTTTGCTCAACATGACGCGAAACCGATTATCCACACACCCGTACCAGAATAGCCCTCTTCCGCTATCTTACTTTCATAACTTGGACAATATTATCACACAATCGCTTTGGTAAATCATATAAAGCACCACTGGACTTCATAATCCGACATTTACTCTCATTTTTAATTTTATACGACCATCCAGAACATCAGTCTATTCCATTCGCGCTCATTATATCTACCTACTGAATCAGTAGACACCGCTGTATTTCTCTAGGCTTCGTCTTGTTATCGCACCAGGTTTCGAAACTTATTTGGAAAAGGGAAATGAATATTATCGCATGTATTTGATGTATGTGCGCCGTTATTGGCGCTTGTTCGTGTGACGTGATATTTTTCTCCCTCAAATTCTCTCTAACACCTTAATTTCATTTAAATCTATCTGTTTTCTGTGCATTAGTAGTTTTAGCCAACTAAGTTTGTACGTAGAGTGGTATGAGAGAGAGGTCAAAGAGGCTCCACTCTACTTACAGCCCCCCCTTCAAACAATTATTTACATATAATTAACTACCTATGATTTGCAACCCAATAGGTATGACATATATTAATTTTACCCGATTTATGTCTCTTCAGAACTTACTCATTGGAATAAATCTCAAGTAGCTGACACTCCGTAATTAAACTGAAATGAAATTCGTGAATACGAGAAACTTTTCGATCGCATACATCGCTGTATTTTCGTTTCTTAGTGTTTACCAATGATCGTGAGGATTCGAGCTTACCATGGAAACGCCGCGAATTATTGCACAACGGTTTATTATTTACCTGTATAGATGCCCCTTCTGCTTAGATCACTGTTTTCTGTGGTCAATACTTACCCTCGTGCTTCCCAATCCCTCCCCCCCCCCCCCACCACCAACCAAAGAAAGCCCTAAATCGAGTACTGGAGCCGGTCTGGGAATTTACAGTTTCATAAAAATGAGCGGGATTTAATAATTCAATAATTATTAATTTTGTTGTTGTTATTCATGAAGCATAAGATTATTCAAGTTACAAAAGTAGGTATCTATCAACAATAACCAAAAGAGAATTCAAATGAAATTATATCACAGAAATATTATCGATTTCATACAGCCATATTTGATTATAATCAGGTGTTCCCTAGCAATGGTATCTGGGCCGGATTTATACAGTTTCTTCACGATCATGTTGACGAAGCTTTTCGGTGCGAATGGCTAGACGTACGTGTTCTCCGGGTGGTCTCAAAAAATTTCGACATCTATTTATAGTTAAAAAAAAAAAAAAAAAAAAAAAAAAAATATGCCATTCTATAGAAAGCTTTCCAGCTACGGCGATCTGAAAATTTCAACCCCTATTTTCCAGAGATTAGTGGTAACGCTGAGCTTCGCGGGCCAACTAGACCCCCAAATGGCACACCAAATTTCATTAATTATTGTGGTTCATAGTCGTTAAGGAAAATGCGGCGGACGGATAGTATTAATTTTTAAATTAATTTATTTTATTTTATTATTCTTTTCCATGCTTGATTCCAAAGGTTCATTATTGAAAATAATGAACCATTAGGAAATTATAATAATAAACATTCACATGTTGGTGTACAACGCATAATAATAAGTACCTACAGAGAAATAGGATCAATATAATTCTATAGTCAACCATTTATGGCTATCCAATATAAATTAACTAGTTATACAACGGAATTTATCCAAATCCAGTGCTGTTTCATACATTATCTAAACCCCCATTTAATTCTTCTATTCGCTTCTTCATTGTATTTTCTTCTTAGAGTAGGTACCGAACTATCATCGATGACATGGGTATTATCTTGAAAAAGAAAATGAAAATTATCGCGTTATCATGCAAGATACTTAACTTGCCTCCGTTATACTTCTTGAATAAATAAAATAGTAAAGGAAAACGGAGGAAGGGGGAGGGGACTTCATACGAGAAATCTCCGTAGGTGGTATAGGTATTCATAACCAGAATATTGATATACCTATCTGTCTCCAAGCAAGATATCCACGTCGTTCGTTGTCTCTCTATTGGAGCTGGGTTTGAAAATGGATTTGTAAATAAAACCATATTTATTTCATCCTGCAGTTATTATTGCAGCCAAGCGCTCAACTCGATCCAATTACAATTTCCTTAATTTTGTGTAAATAATACGCTCATATCTATGCCTACACTCGCGTATTCAATTCAATCTCGGTACGGCCATTTAGACGCCTAACTAAGAAACTTGATGAACAGGAAAAAATAAACTGGAAACTTGAAACTTTCTCATTCTGGTTTTACATCAATTGTTTAAATATTGTTTATTGGTTTATGTTTTTCATTTATTAGTTATATTGTTTTGTTCAAATCGGAGGCTATATTTTTGTTGCGATACCAACTCTACGGGTGTACTACAGCATTATCTATACCGGCTACTGATAATCCGTTGTCTGTTTTTATAATTTTCATTGCAATTGGATGAGGGTGTTCATAGGTAATCTGGATTCTATAATCTTCAAGTCCTATTTATAACTCTAAAATAATTGATTTTGTTGGTTCCAATCATTTTAAGTGATAAGAATAATAAGTATAGTTTGAAGTTTCGCCATCTCACGCAAATTCCTATCAGGAAACCCTGCCTAAAATCGTTCAACAGTCGTCAGTTCTCACACAGTGATCTAAATAAATATTATGTTATTTCAATTCTCTTTTCTATCACAATATCCTCCCTCTCTTATGTGGGGGGCACTGCTTTATTGTTTCCTGGACAATTTAGAGCTGACATGATAATATATTCTGGTGTGCTGGGGGGTCCATATCTCACCCGAGGGTATTTCGCTTGGTGGTGTATTGCCTACGGATACTTATGCATTTTGCTGGTAGCGCTTTAAATAAACTGCGTATAAAGCCAAAAGTGGGTACCTTCTGAGAATGGAGTTTCATTATATGCCTAGTTTTCTGAAGTACATCCTATCACACTTCATAAGAAAACAATATTGAAATGGTTTTTTGACATTGTTCCTCACCGCACCTGTTGTAGGTTGATCCACTCTCTTTACTGTATACCAACTAGCTGTGTTGTATACTAGTTGTATACTACTGTTGTGGTTGATTAACCGCGTGGGCGCCAGTTTTCGAATTAAGAACACTAAATAAAGAACAGCGGAGTCATTGAAAGGTATTTCCACTAATACACGAAAAATACACTGCTATACCGGTTTCGGTGATCAAACCATGTCAGTAACAGTTACTGTTTGTTACTGACGATGGTTTGATCACCGAAACCGGTACCTATAACAGTGTATTTTCCGTGTTTATTCGTGTAATAGTGGCTGTAGGCAACCTTTCAATAACTCTGTTTTTCTTCGAAATGGGTTTCCACGAGTGAGTTACTTCGTAACATTAACTAACTACCTATCAGTCTTATTAAGCAGGTATCTATCTACCTATCAGTTTGCAGCTGTGATTAGCCTCTCTGATTTATTATTCTGAACTTATTGGAATTTGTATCATTCGTTATACGGATTGATAATTTGGGGCATCCATTAAAGGTAGGTCAATGATACGAATACTCGCGCCACATGATCTCTTCATAATTTAAATATTGTCAATCCTTATATGATACGCTCCTACCAATCATCAGCTACCTATCTGTAACATACAAATCAGCATTACACACGACATAGGTTTATCAGGTCTTAATATTAACCTCCCAATGAAAAATCTATTGACATTTTTCATTTTTTAACAATATTTTAGACTCCCCCGTCCTCTGTTCCACCATTCGTCCGTACTATTACACTTATTCCATTTCTACCGACAATAAATAATATACAAGGAGTCTATAGGTTTTACAGGAGAGAGGACGGGTCTTTGAGCTTATCATAACCCTCGGTCAAAAGGAAAGACCGAAATACAAGAACTGAAACTTTCAGTCTAAGGTCTATTATTTTCTCTAGTCTAAGTTCTATTATTCTCTAGGTCTATAATTATTCTCTCTAGTCCATTATTCTCTATGCTCTCTATGTTCTCTTTATTCTATTATTCTGTAGGTCTATTATTCTTTCTGGTCTAAGTTTATTATTCTGAAATACTTGCCAGTTGAGACAAAGAATAGAAGAAGATATCAAAAAATATTTTATTGACATGCACTTTTTGATAAAGTTCAACAGTGTGAACTACCCTCCAGGTACATCTAGATTATGCAAAAAACGTTTGCTAACGGAGCTTAAAATACGATTTTAACGGATGTTAAGTAATAAAGGTCTAACATTCCATTTGAATTCGGATTAATACTTCGCTAAAGTTCGAGTTTTGCAAGTTTGTAGGTTCGCTCTTAGGTTAAATCAAAGTAAATGATACATCTGAAACCATCCTTCTTTATTTTCAAATTTAATATTTTCTATGTTGTCATCTCATGTAATATAGATACAGCTATAGCTTTAAGTCTTTTTGTGTAATTTTATTGTATTTTCAACTTATATATATTTGGAAACTAACCAAGACATTATTTTGTTTCAGGAGCCGCATGGGGCGGTCCTTGACAGGTGGAATATCTGCAGCCCTGAGGAGGAACCTCTAGTGCTCCAGCAGTTCCTCAGGTTCGGCGAAACCCGAGCCATCACCCAACAGCTCCTCCTCCATGGAGTCGGCGACGGCCGGTACCACCCCCGGGTGGAGGCCGACCTGAAGAAAGCCCTGGAAAGAAACTCCGCTGCTTCTGCTGCAGCCGCGGCTGCTGCGGCGGCAGTCGCTGCTCAAAGGAAGGAAGAAGAGCGGAGGAATTCGACGCCTAACGTGATGTCGAACGCACTACCACAGCAAAATATGAGAGGTCATCATCATCAACCCTCTCCAGTCTCCCCTCAGCAAAACCTCAAGCCTTCGCCTTCGCTGAATTTCAAACTCCCTCCCACTGGTCTTATTTGCACGCCAGCTACCTCTTCCGCGCCTTCCTCTAGCCCTCCGAATTCCAGCCCCGTAACAGTATCCCCTCTCAACAAACTGCAAAACATGCAACCGTTCGACTTCAGGAAAATGGCTGGGAAATCCAGCCCCGAGCGAAGAAGGCACTCAGAAGATAATATACCTCAAATGGGCATCAACCTGTCCGTGAGCAGCTCAAGTAACGTATGTCTACCTCCACCTCCACCAATTTCCAGTGCACCTTCCATGATGCTTGGACACAAATCCCCATCAGCCGATTACTATCTCAACTCGTCCGAATTCGGATCCGATGATGATGACGACGAAGATGAGAACTCGCAAAGTGTACTCAACCTGTCTCGCGACAGCCCTGGCTTCGCCAAACACAGGCAACCACACAGCAGAAAGAGTAACACTCCAGTAAAACGCCAATGGGGTTCTTCTAGTCTCCCGATGAATTTAGGGACCCAACTTATTAACCCTGCAACGGGGAAGAAAAGAGTACAATGCAACGTATGCCTCAAAACGTTCTGTGACAAGGGTGCTCTCAAAATACACTATTCTGCCGTGCATTTACGTGAGATGCACAAGTGCACCGTTGAAGGTTGCAACATGATGTTTAGCTCGAGGAGATCTCGTAATAGGCACAGCGCTAATCCAAATCCCAAATTACATTCGCCTCATTTGAGACGGAAGATTTCACCTCATGACGGTAGGAGTTCTCAAAACCACCCTCTGCTCATGCCTCCTTTGGCAGGCATCAACCCTCTGTCGTTCGGGCCGTTCCCTCTGTTGACGCCACCTCCTGACCTGAGGCACCAAGCGGCGGCTTTAGATTTAAAACAGAGCTTAGATCTGACGGCTCCAAGACACGAAAAAAGCCGGAGTGGGACCGAGTCTTCCGATCATATGGACGACTATATCGTTTACGACGACGACGACGATGATGGAATCGTTGTTGAAGGAGGTGGAGATGAAGATGACGGCGGAGAGGAAATGCACAATGGGGAAAAACATCATGGGCCCACGAACAAGAGGTATAAACTTTCCGAGTCTGATGGTGACATGGAAGAAGATGCTATCAGTAACATGGATAGCAACGAGGATTCTTTGAGCGTTGTGGATTCTCACAGCGTAAAAGAAGAGAGTGGCGCGGAAAACTTGGTGACGAGAAGTTCGCGAAAGAGAAAGAACCAAAACCCAACTCGTTTCACTGTGTCACAAAGCATCGTGCAAAACGAAGCTGCAATCAGTGATGACGATTCGAGCACCAATTTAGTTTACCAATCACATCATCAAGAAAAGAGGGAGTCAAGAGCGGAGGACAAAGTTGAAGACATGTCTATGAAAAAGTCTGAGGAAGAACATGAAAATAATAACACGATAGGGATTAAAGATGTTGGCGAGCAGAAGATTCTTGCTAACAAGTTTTGTGATGATAAAGAGCCGACAGATTTGAGTGTTCACGATTCCAAAACTAGGGAGCCTGAAAATCTCAAAGTTTCTCCCAGCCAGAAAGAGGAGAAAGATAACAAAGAAGAGGCAGTTGTGTCAAAAAACGACAATCCGAGGACTTCGAGCACCAACGGGGATACGAGCCGAAGGGAAGACAATATGGATTCATCCAACGCTCTGAGGCAGCTGGAAAGTCTTTCTCAAGGGCATTTTGGTGAATTCAACAGGCACCATTCGGAATCGATACCGATACCGTTCATGGGTTCCGGTGACCCACCGAGCCCCGCTAGATCGAACGCATCTTCAGCGTCGTCAAACGGAGATTCTCCTTCGGATGACCCTGAAAACCAAATATACGGTCATTTTCAAGACGGCACTTTTATAACTACGATGGACGTACCGATTGATAAGGATAATCCCCGAATGTGCACAGCTTGCGGTAAGGTTTTCCAAAACCATTTTGGAGTCAAAACGCATTATCAGAATGTTCATTTGAAGCTGATGCATAAATGTACGGTTGATGGGTGTAATGCGGCGTTTCCGTCGAAGAGAAGTCGCGACCGACACAGTGCGAATTTGAATTTGCATCGTAAACTTTTATCGACATCCTTAACGGACAAAGGCGGTCTGTTTCTGGATCCAGGACACTTACAGTCGTTAGCTGCGAATCATAGTTTGCATCCTGAATTTTTAGCAAGGTTGTATGCAGACACCCAGTCGCTTGGAGCTCACCTTCCACCTCCAGGTCTTCTGAACGGAGATCGGCTACCTCATCCTATGTTTCCTTACCCCTTGGGCCTCCCGGGTTTCAGAGGCTTCCCACACCTGACGCCTCCGCTGGTCAACGGAGGGCACTCATCGGGTTCCAACTCCCCGAGGTCGCCGCCCTCGTCGCCCAACCCGTCCCAGCAGCATCCAGTCCTCGCCGACGAAGACGAGGACGCCCTCAGCGACAAGGACGGCGTTCTGCCCTGTCGATACTGCAGTTCTCCGCTCAAGGACAGGACTTCCCTCAAAGACCATTACCTTACCGTTCACCTCCCGGAACTCCACCGGTGTTCCGTACCTGACTGTCATTTAGTCTTCATGTCCTCCAAAAAACGCAATCTCCACTCAGAAGACGACACAGCTCACTCGAGACAACGCAATTCGTGACCTATATATTGAAAAGTTCCTCAAAGCGTGACTAATATAAATATCAGTGCTGCTAGACAATCCACGTGCAATAATCAAAATATGTAATGGTGCAATGGACTCCGTTCAACTTCCCAACTTTTCAAATCAGTAGAGAAATTATTTAGGTCAAAAATTAAATGTGAAACCATTCATTATATCAAAGTTTTCATAATAATGTTAGATTATTAAATAACGATCTTTTCTCAATGTATTTCGATTATTGTCAACTATGTACCTATAAACCTTGAAACCGTGTTGTTTCGTATACGATTAGCGATATGCTTTCTATTATTTGCTAAAACTCTGAATGTTAGAGTGTATACTAAAATCCACTCCCGACTCGAACGCTACCTTAGCTCATATTTGATATTAAACTATTCAATGTATAATATTACCCACCAAACATGTGAATTCCGTGTAATTATGTGTCCCGTTACGTAACGAATTTTCTGTATACTTTATTGTAAATTTTTCGAAGATTTTATCGGCATGTTTGTATATAATATATTGTAAGTTGGATTGATTACTTTTGTATGATTCAGCTTTGTTTCTCAACTTTAATTTCGAGTCTATATTGGATGAGCTAGTTGAATATATTGTGATATTGTTTTTCAAGTATCTACATAGTCGTTTAAAAAATCAAATCCTCATGAAAATCAAAAAAATTCTGTTTCCGCTTACTTTTCTCCTCGTTTTTTAGAATAGACTTGTGAGATCCACATCTGTATTTATATGTAGTGTAATCTATATCGTATATTATGATCTCTTCTCTTCGATAGGGTCTGAATTTCATTGAATAATCTATCAAAAAATCGTGCATTCATTTTGCGAAGCACCTGGTTGTACCTTCAGATACTCATGTATAAAAATGTATTTGTTTATTCAGGTTAGATGGAAAAAAAATCTGCGTAATTGTGTGTAACATAATCATATACATTTACTTGTATAAAAGATATCCTGCTGCATTTCGAAAATATAAATTTAATCACCCTTGATTTTTTATTTGATTTAAACCTTATCATTGTCAAATAGTTTATTTCTAGTTGTACTTAACAGTATGAATAGTTGGGATTACAGTGAGGTGTATCAAAGCGATGGAGGATGCTGGTCAATTGAACTGATGTCAGCTGGAGTCCATTTTATGTCTTTGCTATGTGAAAAAATGTAATCGGTGTCTAACAATGATTTGATCAAAAAAATATTGCTTATTATTCCATTTCTAATGCTCATGATGGGTTTATGAAATTAAAGGTACTGACTATTTATTGAGAGAGACTTGGATGAAATTTCACTGTGCAGTAGAGCTATCTTGCAAATCAATATTATTTAGAAAAATGGATATCTATATTATATTTTTCAACATGGATTCCGGACTACTAAATATTTACGAATGGCTTCGTAGACGTTTGAAAAAGGTGAATTTCGTGAAAATCTGCCAGTAGGTTTACCAGGCGTAGTAATTGTGTGCCATGAAACAAAAATAGAAGAATCAGCTGGTTTTGTACATCAGAACCTTCATGTGACCCTTACACTTGATAAACTCAGGAATTGAAGCAGTAATCAATAATTCGAAATAGGAGGAATAACTACACTTATCTATTTAAATTACAACAAATGGCTGATTACTATTTTATACTAAAATACCTAGGAGTGGACGTTCATTATAGAAACAACACAATCATTATGCCGCCTAAATCGACTTTTTCTGTTCATCTCTTTCTCAAGGTCACGGGAGCTATCCAGTAGAATAGACGAACCCGGGAGACATCTGGAAGACACTGTCTCCCGAAGGAGACTATCTCCGGGAGATTTTCAAAATAGATAATCTCTTTTCACTACGTCTTTTTCTGAATAGGCCCCCTGCTCTCATTCTCGTTATAAGTAATTCATTTCATCAGGCATTATCATGCATTTAAATTGAGCCACTCAAATGCCAGATAATAGTAATTCAGATCAACTTCCCCTGATTTTTTGACTCCTCCTCCTTCACCTCACCCAAAGACGTTGCTACCTACCACAGCCAACGGGGCAGAGAACAGAATGAAATGATGTCCTTTGGTATATAAAGAAGAAAAATACCATTAGAACAGAGATATGTTGCAAGTTCATCAAGACAAGTATGGTACATCTCAAGAGTTGAACTGGATATTCACAAATTTTCATCAGTATTCACGCGCACATTTATAACTTCTTCTTCATCTTACAAAAAAGCGAATTTTTGGAGAGAAAAAAAATACGCAATAACATGTTTACTGAAAACAATGAAAACGTTGTGATCTTTTAGGGACCTGATTAAGTTGGCTCCAAGGTTCTGAACTGGCCTTGATGTTACGTGATTAGTTGGGAAATCCATGGCCCAGAGAGGCCGTTGTTGCAGGGCAGTGAGGGGACACTATATAGTCGGAAACATAATTATATTATAATGTACGCTTAGCTATTTCCTCACAAGAATGTTCAAGGACAGTCCGAGTTGAGGACAAAATAGAAACTAAATTAAATTGCTGTCGGAGTGTAGGTGGGGGTAGAAGTGATTAAAAGTTATTAACCTAGATCTCAGAACCCGTGTTTCAGATTCTATTTTCCAATCATAGCTTTTAGATTGGTATCTGAGAAGGAGACGGTGGGGGAAAACGTAGTTTTCGATACCGTCACACTTTCCATCCTGCTTACGAGTCTACCAAAGAAGAGAAAGCATTGTTTTCAGTTTTGAGAGCTATAACTGTTTTGTCTCCAAAATCAATTAGTCAAAACAAAATTTCTGTCCGCAAATCCTTGCCACAACTCCTCAATTCAAATCAGATTTTACTGAAATTTTCAGGGATCTTGCAGGTTGGGCCCCAAAGAATTATAAAACAATCAAATTTATGGCCCCTGCGCATGCGCAAACGAAATTCGTGATATTCAAATTCTCATGGACAAATGACTGCAATCAATGGTATTATTACAATGTGTATTCGCTATTACGAATCCTACATCATATTATGTAATTATTATATGTTTAAATATTGATCTGTACGACCATTTTATCGTTACGAGGAAGGTATTGTTATTACGCTTGGCAGAGGTTTTTCTGTGGCATTTGACCCAGTTGAACGTAGCTGTTTAGCGGTCTTTTTTTTTTAATAGTATTTAGAACTCTTAGAAAAATGGTAGTTTGATAGTAAAATAAGAGGTAGGTTGGTAGTAAAATAAGAGGTAGTTTTTAAATGAGGGAGGTTAGAAGTAAAAGAGCGGCAAAAATTACGTATCAAGTATATTGACATTTGATTGGCTGTTGGCCCAAAGAGGCTTCAGAGGTAAAGGCACTCAGTGCTGCCAACAACCCAATAGAAACGGCAAACCTTTGTGGCAACCTTAAAGAACCTTTGTCGTGGACCTTCACGAACCTATCCTCGGTTTAATTCTCGGGACGTGTTTTTTCGATTTATTCATACATTTTTGGTTACATCCGTCCACTCATTGCGGTTCTGTACTTCATTTGAAGTGATGCAGTTGAACTATCCGGAGATTTAAGTGGAACGTCATTTTTAGCAGGAGCTCAGATATTCAAATTTCCCACTCGTTTTCTGCCTAGACTTGACATAAACACCTCATTATGTGGTCAATAAGTGTTAGTATCGTTATTGAACAGAATTTGGCAAAAAAAAACAGAATTTGTACCCCACGGAAATTGCCCACTTTTTGGTCAACATACAGCAATACTGAGACCGCAGTTTCTATTAGATCTGAGTGGTTCTTTTTGTGATTATTTGAATTTTTGTTTAGTTATGAAAGAAACTAATTTGAGTAGATATCTGCAATAGGAGTGAGTACCTAATTGCAGTTACATTGTTTTTGTCATACTTACAGTTGAATATTTTTTAATTTTCTGCATCAAACTTCACAATCCGTCCAGGGTCGACTTCCTACGGGAAAACAAAGATGAAACAAAAAGGACTATAAACTTCATGAAGCAGGTGATTTGGGCGGTTGAAACCCCCGTGCGCCGAGGACTTTCCAAACCCTCAAATTATCCGTTTAAGACAATTACGGGGTGGATTCCTTGGTGGGATACCCCCAAAGAGATGTTCCTCATGATTTATGGACGCTACATTCTTGAAGGTTTTTCATCCTCCGCGAAGTGATATTTCTTGGAACCAGCCAGGTCTGCGAATGTCCGCCTCAGGAAAGCAGTTCCCGTGGGCCTCGTGTCGTTGTGGCGATGGGAAATTTATGATGAGCTGAGGCGCCTACTAACAAAAGTTGCGGATGTTTATCGATTCGATCGACAGAGTTTAAGACGCAGTATACCCCCACACAGGGTTAGGAGATGATGAAGGTTGAATGGGCAATACCCATAAGTTGGAAATCAGCTGATTTTTGGTTTATTATTTGCCCCCCCCCCCCCCCCCCAATCAAAATTTGATGATTTCCCTTTCAAGGTATGTAGAATCCGAAAATGCAATTAAAAAAACCGCTACAAATGATTACCTGTTTATTGTTTACCTGTATAGATATGTCCCTTCTACGTAGAGCTACGTAGCTCCCTCCACGGAACCTACGCAGAGCTACGTAGCCATAAATGGAGTAACTGGAGCCGGCCCGGAAATTAAAATTTCATACAAACGCGCGGGATTCAATAGTTAAATCACAAATTGTTTGTAGTTATTCATGAAGCATAAGGTAAATAATAAACCGTTGTGTAATAATTTACCGCTGCGTAATAATTTCGCCAATAATTCTTCAACGTTTGTTCAAGTTGCAAAAATACCTATCAACAAAAACCAAAACAGCCATTATTTTTCAAATGGAATAATATCACATAACAACCAACTCCACTTCATTCAGCCATCTGTGATTATAATCAGGTGCTCCCTAGAAATGATATCTGGGCTGAATGTATAAAATTTGATTCACCCTCCTGTTGAAGAAGCCTGTCGGTGCAAACTTCGGGGCCGTACTGTGAACGAACGGCTGGACGTACAATGCTCCGGGCGGTCTCAAAAAACTCCGAAGTTCAAGAACTATTTAAAAACTTAAAAAAGATTCGAGGTAACGGCATCCTGGAGATTTCAACCCCTATTTTTCACCCCTTAGAGATGACTGACATTAACGCCGAGCTTCGCGGACCAACTAGACCCCAAACGGGACCCAAAAACCAAATTTCATCAGTTTTGGCTCATGGTAACTAAGGGAAGTGCGAAGTACGGCGTACGGCGGACGGACAGAAATTGTTTTTATTGCATTTTCGGATTCGACATACCTTGAAACAGAAACCATAAAATTTTGAGGAGGGGGTTAACGTTTTTTTTCCATGCTCGATACCAAAGGTTCATTTTGAAAATAATAAACCAAAATTTCTGTCTGTCCGCCGTACGCCGTACTTCGCACTTCCCTTAGTTACCATGAACCAAAATTGATGAAATTTGGTTTGCAGGTCCCGTTTGGAGTCTAGTTGGTCCACGAAGCTCGGCGTTAATGTTAGTCAGCTATAAGGGGTGAAAAATTGAGGTTGAAATCTCCAGGACCCCGTCACCTCAAATTTTTTTACGTTTTTAAATGGTTCTTGAACTTGGGATTTTTTTGAGACCTCCTGGAGCATTGTACGTCCAGCCGTTCGTTCACAGTAAGGCTCTGAAGTTTACACCGACAGGCTTCGTCAACATGATCGTGAATCAAACGGTATAAATCCGGCCCAGATATCATTGCTAGGGAGCACCTGATTATAATCACGGACGGTTGTATGAAGTCGAGTTGGTTGTTCTGTGATATTATTCCATTTGAAAAATGATGGCTCTATTGGATTTTGTTGATTTTGTTGACTTTCGCAACTTGAACAAGCGTTGAAGTATTACTGGGTAAATTATTACGCAACGATAAATTATTATTTATTACACAACAGTGAATTATTACATAACGGTTTATTATACTGTCTACGCAGAAGGGGCATCTATACAGCTACATTATTACACAACGGTTTATTATTCACCTTACGCTTCATGAATAAACACAAATAATTGATGATTTAATTATTGAATCCCGCGCGTCTGTATGAAACTTTAATTCCCTGGCCAGCTCCAGTACTCCATTTAGGGCTTCCCTGGAGGGACCTCGAGGGTACAGACCACAGAAAAGAGTGATCTACGCAGAAGGGGCATCTATACAGGTAAATAATAAACCGTTGTGTAATAATTTCCAGCGTTTTTTCTCTCTAGAATTCTTTTTTGCAATTGAATTTATTATGACAAGAATCTCAACCTCTATTTCAATTAAGAAAATTAAAAGAATATGCGAATATAACCTATACATTTATGATATAATATGTCAACAATCATAGTCTATCAATGGTTTGCTATCAATGCCGATGCGCAATGGTGCAAAATCACTTCTGGCCAAAATAATAAAATTCACAGACTCATTTTTAAAAGGGCTAAGACCGGAAAAAAATCTTGGAAAATCGAGAATTTCAACAATTTCCATGACCTCAAATAAAGTAAACGTAGGCGAAATTTTAACAAAATTCATTTTGGACTGGTTTTGGCATTGTTTTTGATCACAATTAATGACAAATCCCAAGTGGTGCTGAATACGAAAGAAATACCTACATAATAATATATTCTACAAGAGTATATAAATTGAGATTCAAAGACATTTCAATAAAATCTAGGAATATAATTGCGTTAAAAAGGTATTTGTATTGAAAATTACATCAGCTCTTTGGATGAGGTTGAACTCGTTTTGAGCCGTGATTTATACCAAAAATCCAAATTATACAACTCGAAGTCGGAACTGCCTTGAATAGAACTTGTACAAATGCAAATCTGCCGAATTAAAAAATCACACATTTTCCAAGAGAATTTGCTGAAAGATTCAACATATTATATTCTTATGAATGGTCAGCGGTCACTCTCCCACGTTCCGCTCGTGACTGGTTGAATGGTCGATATCACACTGCGATTGCCAGTTTCACAAAGATGGCTCAATATACTGAAAATTTTGTGTCAATTGGGGATTAAAATAAAATGGTTCTGAGTTAATTTGAGTATATTATTGAATATAATGATTCTCTGAGTTAATGATAAAATGGTTATACACTTGAGTATAAGAGCGAAAAACGAGGATTTCTCGGAGTTGCTAGGTATTTGGTAATCATTGTTCACGCCTTTCGTTCACTACTTCTTAACGAAGACTGCATGAACATTCGGCCACATAGACTGAATTTGCACGAAACAAACACCTTTTGTAAATGATATAATAATTTAACGGGTTTCCGACGTACTTTTTTTTTTATTGAGAACTACAATATAACGTTCATAACGAAGTGAGGATTGATAAGACACCATTTTTCGCGCCATTTGGTGATAATATAATACGAATAATGTGGCGTTTGATTTATATCCATTATTTTCAAAAGTATATGTGTGACAAATTTCTAACAATTACCTACTGGGGATTTAGACAGAGTTAAGATCTTCAAACTTTAATAAAACATTACCACTGCTTTAGTGGGGTATCAGGTCTCCGTATAGATGATCGCTGATGATTAAGGAATTTAGCGTGTAATGGGATGAATGAACCACCATTAGAATATTGGAAAATATTGTCAGTTCGTATAATTTTCAGGATTTCTGGCCCCCATATTTAGCTATCACACGAAAAGTAGGTTCACTAACGAGGAAAACGTACCTCTCCTCTCGATGAATTATAGCTGATTCATTATTATGGTTGTCAATACACACCACCATATCGCTCGAGTAACAATATGGCTACTTTGATTGCCCTCTCACCACAAGAAACACAGCCATCGCCGATAAAGTTACTCGTAGATTGATCTCTTACAACCCGGTAGGAACTAGTGGCCAGTTATTAACCAATTACTCGAAAACGTATTCTCAGACTTTTCGTGGGGACGGACACAGTATTAAGGAAAAATGAGGGGAAGTGGCTACGCTCACGCTATATTTTCATTTCCTCCGTCAGCGCAAGGAAGTGCCCTTAGCATAACTGTCTCATGCAATCTGGTTTGAATTAAGACTCTACGTATAGCTTAATCTCGAACGAAATATATTCTAGGGCTACGCCTGCAGACAAGGCTTCGGGTTAGTGTGTTCGGTTTTTAGTGATTTCAGAGGTGGTGTATTCCAAATTTCTCCCTGATGACATTATATTGTCGACACAAAGACAGAGAGAAGTAATTGCAAAACAGGACACCTCGAGTGATCGACGTTTGAAAGTAAACGGTTGCGTGAAAAATCACAAGATAAAAATTTGGTTTCCAAATGCTAGTAAATTTAACTGCAGTAGCTTGTTTTTCAAGCGATTTGGCAGCATCGTCAAAATGTTTTACAGTCACTCAAAACAGTTCAAGTATGTTTCAAACTCAAATTTTAAAAAATGTTATGCTCTTATTGGGGTGGCGTTTGAATTTGAAACATACTTAATTTTGAATAACCAGAAAAAATGTATTTAGTTAATAGCCATTTTAACTATTATTAGCTAGATAACAAATCGTCAAACATTAATTTCCAACTTCTGCTCCTGAAAAAGAAACGGATTGGCGAAAGTCTCTAGATGCTGGATAGGATTCAGGCTAGCAACGAAGCAGAGGTAGGTACTAACACAAAGGAGTGGAACCGACTATGGCATGTGCAGCACACTGCGGGCAGATTTCGTCCATAAGACCTGCTATTCAAAAAATAAATGCAACAGCTATATGCAAATTACAGTGCAGATTGTGACATTCTTACTATGAAAACTGCCACATCCAAGCATTCAACGTGGAACTGACCGACCGTGGAACTGTCAAGTGCTGCTCGAGTCTAAATGGAGCTTCACGTCGATTGTTAATGTGACACTAGGGATATCGATTAAAACACAATACAAAAAGAAATTTTCACAACGAATCGTCACAGTAAATCAAATCAAAACCACTTCCAACGCTGTTCGTCGATAGACATTTGAAAATACATAGAAAGCATGCTGTGAGAGGGGGGTTGGGGGGTTGGAGGTGAGTACATAAAAGTAGGATATAACACCAAGTGCCCTTACCCGACATGAATTATGTATATGGTGTGGATCCCATTTACCGGTGCTTTGCTAGGGGAAGATGACTGAAAGCGTTGAGCGAAGGCATATTGGTGGATCAGGATCCCCTGGGTCATCCTGTATACCTTTGATGTCTTCTTGACATAGCGTTTCCCGCCCGTTGGATCGAATATGGCAACCCAGGGGCCTCGTAAATTGCGAAATTAATAGGTTTGATAGGTAAATTTAAATCGATTGGTCGTTCAAACGTTGGACACGTATAATAATAGTATAGGTAACTGCTCAGTTTAGGAATGAAGAAGCAATGATGCATTTTGAGGAACATGGTGAAGCCAGATTGATGGTTAGTCAGCGTACCTTCTAAATGCTGATGACGGTGAATTCCCATTAATAATCAACTACCTAGTCAGTAAGTTAGTATAACCAGGTAGGTACCGAGGTACTTCAGGAGTGTGCACAATTTTCAGGAAGTGCATGAGGCGGACTATCATTTCGTTCGTTAATTTTTAAACTACCCACTTTTGGTTTATTATTTTCAATTTAAAATCTCTGGAATCGAGTATTGTCATAAGCCGGTAAGTAGGCTTACGACAGTCGGGCAGAACGTTGGATGAGGTTGGTTTGGACGGATGTAGGAAGGATGTGCTCCGTAGGAGTCTTTTGCTAACGCCCCGCAGTTATCACTACAGCAGGCGTTAGTTGGATGAAAGATGTGAGGGAAACTAATACCCCGCATTAGGTATTAGGCGCTCCTTAGGAGTCTTTTGCTAGCACCCCGCGGTTATCACCACAGCAGGTGCTAGGGGAGAGAGATGAAGGCACCAGGAGGAAGGTAACCAGTATCCCGCGGTTACCACCACAGCAGGTATCAAGTGCTCCTTAGGTGTCTTTTGCTAGCACCCCGCGGTTATAACCACAGCGAGTGCTAGAGGAAGGCCCCCCCCCCCGCGGTTGTCACCACAGCGAGCGTTCAGGCGAAGGGTAGGGGGGGGAGAGAGAGAGAGAGGGCGAGAGACAGAGAGAAGTCGCAAGTCGGAGAGTGGTCTGTCCAATGAAGAGCTGGGCTAGCAGGACTGTTTATAGAGGCCCCTTTCCACCCGTCCCCCGTCAATCAACGGCCTTTACAACCGTTGAGGAGTGATGGTAGCCGATGGAGGGGACCATTCTCCTACTTTCACCTCGGCGTCGCTCAGCTCGTCATTCCCTTCGTTTATTTGGTTAAATCATTTAGATATTAAATAGGAGTGGTATAAGAATTTGAGGGGTACCACGACAAAGCATTTAAAAAAATTAACCCTCCCTTTAAAATGTGATCGTTTGTGTTTCAAGGAAAGAGGCATCCAAATATGGAATTTAAAAAATTTTGTTCGTCCGCCGAGCCTCACGCCGTATTTTCCTTAGTTATCATGAACTTTTCAGGCCACCTACGTCCAGCCATCCGTTCAGCCCAGATATCACTGATAGGAAACAACTGATTATAATCATGCATGGCTGTATGAAATCGAGTTTGTTGCTCCGCGATATTATTCAATTTGAAGAAGGATTTTGGACTTTGTTGACAGGTACAAATTTGCTGTTCACGGCCAAACGAATCATCCAAATTAGGTCAAAATTTGGGATAATTCGAGGGCCTACTTAGGTTCAGAGAATATCAGAATACGTGACGGTCTCTACTGGATCTGATTTACCTATGTGTCCTGAAAATATAAATGACATTCTTTTATTTCCATTAGCCCGCATCAACATCACTTCCAAGACTGATGGCTTCAAATAAGGATGACATGGGTCACCAAGCATATCATTATTTGGTGAAGGCAACGAAGGACTAGCGTATGTGAGGCAGAGGTTTCGCGAAAATTGGTCGAGGGGTAATTGGCGTAGGTCGATAAAAGTGAGGAGCAAATAACCCCGGAGAAGGAGGAGGGAAACTCGAAGCAATAAATAAGAGAGCGACTCCGTGAAACGGCTCACAATTAACACGAAGCAGGTCCGTCGTGTATTTTTCAGGTTTGGACGCGCGGTAAATTATGAAGATTACAGGCTTTGCCAGTGGAGGAGAAGGTGGCGGGAGAGAAGATGAGGAGGCCCATGTCACTGTCCCTGCACCACACCCACAAACGTCAAGGGGTCCCGTGGAACGGCGAGGCGATCGGGGGTTGATGGTCCGTCGTCTGAAAGGGGCGATGGAAAAAAAACGCTGGTGATGCGCCTAGGAAACCGTCTCCTGCTCTATTCGACCAACTGGTACCTATTTCACTGAAGTAAAACACGAGTTCCAACGACTGTCTTTAACTTTATCGCCGGTAAAACTACCGTAAAGCTTGTTATTTGTTGTTTTTACCTAGAAGAAGAAGAAGAAATTCATCCGGTCTGTCCCTTCTAAACTTTTCAACTCAACTGAGTTATCAATTTTAAACACTGGGTCCGCTGGCCACGTAGGTACCTCACATGCCCGGAAATCCTAGTCTACTGCAACCCACGGGTTACTGCTCTGCCTGAATATTAGTCATTTTGAGGATTTTTTAAAGCAGTTTTTTACTCGATTGTCAGACTGCATCAAAATCGCTAGTTTGATAGTCCCGAGATCCGCTAGGTTCGCCGTGATCAGGATTCGAACCAGCCTAATGCTATTTGATTAGGACTAAGAATTACAGGTGGAATAAAATTACAAGGAAAATATCACAACTTACAAAGCGATAAGATAAGACAACAGAATACAGGTAAACAAATAAAATGCACGCGCAAATAGTCGACGCTTTTGAGAATGGATAAGGGACGTTGAAGAAGTCGATTTCTGCTTCATCCAGGAAAGCATTTGACTCACGTGGCAGGCGAAATAAAATAAGGCAAAAGGGACGTGAAACAGGATTGTGTTGAGTGGCACTGGGTACTTTAAAGCCGATTTTGGAGAGGAGCGGAGGAGACTGAAGAACTCCATTGGCCAACTTATTTTTAAAAAAAGTTCCAGCCATGCAGCAGGCTACAAGAGCGAATTTTCAATGAAATATTCGTGCTATTGTGTAAAAAGATGATATAGGGAGAAAATTATGTAACTTTTTCGTCATTTTAGCCATTTTTACCGATTTTTGACCCTTATAAAGTCAAACTTGACCCACTCTTTTTTTATAAAAATATTTTTATAATAGAAATAGTTCCTCCGACGTCAATTACCCTCGTACATAACGTCAAGTGAATTAATACTGATTTTAGCCGTTAATACCAATTTTTGATCCCTGCTCTGAACGAAAAACAACTGAAATGGTATTTTCTGCCTTTACTCACCCTTATATACCACTTTCGGTGACTTTACATAAATTGTTGGCGATTTTAACCGTTTTGATCGATTTTTGACCCCGCCCCCAAATCAAAACCCCTCAGAATTTCTGAAAATTGCTCATCTTCGAATCAACCTTTTGTTTGGCAATACGAATATTTTTGCGAAATATGGATTTTTTATCATGTACCCAAGGTCAGATAATCGTCTGGAGTGACACATAAATAAATATATATAAATACATATATACATTATACATATACTTTTTTAAATTTAGGAATGAATTCAGGATGCTCTGAAACGGATTCGCCTGTAAAAATGTCTAAAATTATGTTCTGAAATTTTGGACCCACTGCAATAGCTTAATTTTCTTTGAAAATTACCTAAAAGCGATATCGGTTATCCTTGAATGAAAGCTTAGGAACTTCCACTGCATCCTCTCTAGGGGGTATTCTAGTGTGCTTCGTAATACGAGGACCATACCGGGCTGGTATACTCCATTATTGGGACTAATGACTTATACAACAGCAAGATAGCTCAATCGATATAAAATACCGCGTACACCTTTTAAGAAAGCAAAGAGTTATCAGAGCTTTCGAAGCAATAGCATCCAAAAGGTGAGTTTCGAAACCAGCAGAACTCCAAGGTCTCCAGTCTGGCAAGGGAAGTTCCGCCAAACAGGTATGGATGCTCTAGTTCTAGTTGATACTTTTGGTTTGTTATTTCCTAAATTATACACCTATTTATTCGGTTCGGATATTTTTTGGAACACCCACATCAATTGTTTTCTTCTTTTTTACGTTTCAAGGTTTGTAGAGTCCAAAAATACAATGTACGTCTGCCGCGACATCGATATCTACCTTAATTTTCGGTCTAAAAAAAATCGTTCTTTGGCATAAAGGCTCCATTTGGGCGCTAGTTGTGTCCCCTATCTCGGCAGCCCGATCGGAATACATCCAGGGAAGTTATAGGTGTAAAATTGGTGTAAAAATAGGGATTTTTGGTGTTTTAGTAACACGACCTTGTGAGGTATTTTTTTCCACATTTTTAGGGCGAGGAGACCAGATACAAGTTTATGTTGACCACTGAGTGGAGGACTTGAGGTTCTAACGAAGTTCCAGTTCTCAAAATTCAATATTTGTGGGTCAAAAACTTGTGAAAGTTGCTATATTCCGGGCATTTTCATAATAACGCAGGAGGTTTCATCAACAGGTGAATCAAGACAATTGAATAACAAGTTCAATGACCGAAGGTGATTTGTCAAAAATAGTAGCCTAGTTTGAGTTTTTCGGGCCAAAACTGGTGAAAACCGTCAAAATTAGCTATTTCAATAAATGCCAAAGAAGCAATAAACAGTTTAACCGCTTCAACTTATTGTTTCAAAGAAACAATAAATAAACAATTCATCGTTTCAGTAAAGAAACAATAAATGAAGAGCCAACATTTTTGTATGTCCAACAGAATAATAAACCCATGTGACAAGGATTTTGCAGCGTTTTATTGTATTACGTTTTATTGTATCACACGCAAACCTTCATTAACCCATAAAATATCACTGGTCAGCTTGAGTTGGTGAAAGAAGCCCATCGGCCGATGGCCTATCGGTGTCGCTGAAAAAATTTTAATTTTTTCGTAGCTATCAAGACATTATTTGGGTGCTGGTTGTGTTGATGTTATGGAAGCAAGCGAGGAAGACGCATTACCTCCTCCACCGGTGGAAGTTTTGTGTTCCTTTGAGTTTGTCCCACACCTTTAATGACTCTCTCGATGAATGAGGGAGATGTGAGCTAAGGAGGCCGCCTGAATAGCTCGAGCGCAAGTAGCGTTCCCTCCTGAATAGACTCCGAAGGAGTCTGAATAGGGTAGCTACGGCTTCTGTGAGATGCAAATAACCGATGCATCATTAATCTACCGACTATCACGACTGGTCAGTACCCCGGGAAACGACGTCTTGCGATGGTATAGCGAACACCTTCCTTTCTGCCCTACTCTCCCCTCCAGTCACCCCCCGTACACTTTCTCACCTGTAATATCAGCAGATTTATCTTCCGGGGTCTTCTTGAATGCTTCGGTTGGGGAAAAAAAAAAAACACGCGAGGCCGTCGATACATTTTACGCGTCAAAAGATGCCATTTCTCTCTGGGAGCGCGTAAACCAAACAGCCTGTTTTGATGGCTACTTTTGAAACATGATGGGTCACGCTTGGAAAAATTGCCTGGCTTCGAGAAACAGATACGGGTCACGTAGTTACGACGCAATCCACTCGTGATGCTGGTAGCTTTCAACAAAAATTTTAGTGCTATCAACAATGAACAACTCTTCTTTTGATTGATCAAAGTAGATAGGTACGCACATAATATCTGGGTACCTAATTAGTCTAATTTCTACCAATAGTAGAGGGATTTTTCCAGAGATTTCTTTTGAAATAGAGATTAATCCAATTAAACCTATTTTAAGATAGGTTAGATTTCAAGATAGATTTTTAGAAAGATGATAGATAATCCAATTTTCTGCTAAAAGTAACTGTGCTCTAGTAAAAGTATTTTAGCTAATGTATTAGTTGCAACTGGGACTACCTGGGACAGGTATTAGCTGTGACAAAACATCCCTATCCAGGGCTCAGAAAGGGATGACATTTTGGGTGTGGTATATAAAGGGCGTGTACGAAAATGAGCTTGGTTTGACTATTAGAGAGGCTGTTGGACGATTCCACCGGATTATCGTAGGTAGTAGCAGTCGAGTCACACTCCAACGATGAATCCCAGGAGGTAAACAGCAGTGGTTCTTCGATTCCACCGCTCTATTGTCTTCTAACCAAAAAGTACGTTAACATGAGTTATATCTGAACGCCGTATGTTTCGTATCAGTTTTCCCGGTCGCTCCACTTGCAGTACCACTATCGATATACTGGGAAGAGTGCTGAATATTACAAGTCAGCGGGGTAAGCCTCTCGTTGTGAGAAGCAAGTTTCACTCTATTCAAGGCCTCACTAATTTATTTCTCTACTTGATTTTGTAACTCGCGTTTCGTGGCACTACCGTGCAAAACGTATGCTAAAATGATTTACTGACTTAACTATTACTACACTTATTTTTGTTATGCTATGAACAACTAAGAAAAAAATGATACTAAAATGATTTATTTCCTTATTACTACATTTCGTAGTTATGCTTTCATTTATTACTAAATAATTGTCCAATTTTTTGAATTTCATCGGTTTTTATAATTCATATTTGACTTACAGTAGTCTTCTTCTAGAAAGACTAGAAATCTGATAGAGCTGTGGGTAAAAAAGGTCTAGTCGTGACAAAGTTTAATCCTTTTTAGCAGGGATTCAATCTGAGGTATCGAAAATATCAGACACCTAAATCATAAATCATGAATCATGACAAATAATACATCAATTCTTGACATTGCTTTCAGTATCAACGACCTCAAATATCACTCAGTAGCATTTACGTATCACTGAGTGATAATAAAAGTGATCAGAAATAATGTAAAAAAATTTTTGTGCCAAAATATCAACATCAAGGATTTATTTTGTGAAATTCATTACTTTGATCGGTTTTGTATCAATATGCTGCATGACTGAATTTTTCATTTGAAATGATATATTTTTATGATTTAGTTATTTCACTTATCCCATATTACTATATTTCTGAATTATATCCATATTCATTTATTCCCATATTTTATAGTAATTCCACACTAATTATGCTATTACTAACTATAATCACTGTAGGTAGTTAAGTGGCTTCCTACACATAAACTGTTGATTATTTTACGATAAAGACCAAAAACTCATTTTCTTCCGAATATTTTGTAGTTATATTCACATAATTTGGAATTAATTCCCTACGTGAATCAAGGTAATGGTCCACGAACATGTTTGTTAAAAGGAATAAAAAACCTATACCCTCCGAATTTCAATTCATTAAGATATTTCGTATAGTTTTGCCCGAGACAAGAATTGACCACAGCCACCGAACCAAATAATGTTCCTTGATGTCTGACACGAAAGAAATACGACTGGAAATTTTGATTTTGGAGGGCATAAATTTGTTTCGATTCACAAAGCGAATACCTTCGGTAGTGTCGCAAAACTGCTTCACGATCACTGTTTTGTTAGGTTGTAGGGTAAAATAAAAGTCCTTGAACGTGGTAACGTAGGAGAGGAGATAACGCGTTCCTTTCATGTTACTTATGGAACCCTACTTATGGATCCTTTCTTGTTCCTTTCTTATACTTTGGATATGGAGCAAGAGAATTGACTCCCAACTACCTTGAAAGGCGAGTCGTCATACTCTATTTTATTACTCTATTTTATGGTACAAAAACGTCTGCCATGTCGGGTAGGCAGTACAGCTTCCTCACCTATATAACATGGACATATATAATTAGTTGGTGGGTCCATTCAGAGGACAGATGGCGAATTGACCCGTATGGATTTGAAATTGAGAGTTTCAACTTCGAGTAACAGGGTCCCACTATTTCTTCAGTATGGAGACTGATGTCAATAAAAATATTCCACAAATCATCGAGCGCATTAAGAAGCATTTCTGGAGTACAGACATCGATCTTGTTTGCAATGCCAGATACAATTCATACTTTCGAGAGGTGATAGACTTTGGTGGAACGCAAAAGTACTTGGGAGGATTCCATAATATACAAGTAGAAAGATCCTTGCACAAATCCGGCTTGCGTCGAAGAAAAATATTAGCCTCTACTATAAAGGAAGTGCGCACAAGCTCGACCCCACCCTAAACTGCAACATTTGTAACCTTGAGGAAGAAGAGGATCTATTCCACTTCTTTCTCAAGTGCCCAATATTTGAGCCCTACAGAAAGCATTATCTAAATAAGTATATAATTATGTGGGAGACCGGCCGAAAACCCGTACTCTATATATGCGACATTCTGGATTTGGGCTGCAACCGCCAAAAAATGCTTGATGTTTATAATTACACGATACACAACCTAATGTTGCGTGCCTTTGCACTGAATGAGTGATCATCATTAAAAATCTAGGTATTCATCTACCATGCTTATATTGTATTGTTGAACTGGAAGTGTAGCTCCGCATATCTGGAAGAAATGTAAACATTTTTATCGCTCCAAATGCCTACATTGTATTTTACGAGAAATGTCCATCATAAAAACAACCAAGTAGTTTGGGAAGCAAAAAGTTATTTGGCTTATTTAGGAATTGTATGGTTATTCTTTTTCTTTTTTAAATTGTTTTTGTAAGTTGCACTGTTTCTTTCAACCGCTTATATAATTTACCTGGTTTACTCGAACTCTTGTAGTAATCTTTCTAAGATTTATACAAACAAAATATATATACATACACATGCATACATACAAATTGAGAGTTTCAAAAATGACAAAATAGTAGGATGGAATAGTAGTTTGTTGTAGAAGTTGGTACCGCTATGTTTAAAAAGTGTCGAATGAAGTTACAATACATTACAAGATTTAATACCGTATTTTGATAAAGTACCGTAATTTTCGTCTGCGCGTGAGCATCCGTTTAAGTTTAAGTTTAAGCATTAAGTTTAAATGCAAATTTATATAATTTTGTAGGGTATTTATGGGCCCAGGATTTTATGTATGCGCACGCGCAGACGTTAATTACGGTACTTTATCAATGACTTTAATACGGGACTATCTGTGGCCCAACCCCTACCTACCCTCCGAGCTTCATCGCTTCACGACGATTTCTAGGGTAGATTGTGGGCTCTAGAAGGATTTCACGTTGGCGCACGCACAGACGGAAGTTCCAGTAATTTTTCAATGAATTTTATGTGAGATCATCTGCGCTCCAACCAGCGCCTACCCTCAAAAATTAAACTCACTACGACTATTTTTTCGGGTAGTTTTGGGAATTACAAGGAACTGACAAACATTTCGTGTTTGCGCATGCGCATACGAATGTTACTGACCGAATTTGATGTAATCGATAGGGAACCGTCCACCCTCCATACCACGAAACACCACCACCATTCTGCATCTACCCTATAATTGTCAGCTCTTTTCGACGATTTCTAGGGTGGTAATGAGGTTTACAAGGATTTAACGTTTGAGCATGCGCAGACGGAAGTTACAGGGTTTTTAATTAATTTTATACTGGGCCCATCTGTGGCCAAACCCGCACCTACCCTCCGAATTTAAATTCATTAAGACCACTATTTCGTATAGTTTTGGCCGAGACAAGGAATTGACCACACCGAACCAAATAATGTTCCTTGATGTCCGAAACGTAAAATACGACTGGAAATCTTGATTTTGGAGGACATAAATTTTTTCCGATTCACAAAGCGAATAACTTCGGTGGTGTAGCAAAACTGCTTCATGATCACTGTTTTGTTAGGTTGTAGGGTAAAATAAATGTCCTTGAACGTAGTGACGTAGGAGAAGAGATAACGCGTTCCTTTCATATTCTAAGCGGATTCTTATACTTTGGATATGGAGCAAGAGGATTGACTTCCAACGGCAAGTCTCTGAGGCCCACCAAGGGAGCCACAGAGTTGTCCCGGCCCGACAGTTCTAATTGAATTGTCCGCCCCACCGAGTCACCGGTGCCAGGAGTCTTGGCTTCCCGAGGCAAAGGACCTGGTCCGATTTGCCCGCTCAATTGATCCCCAAAGGTTGAAATAGACGGAGAACACGACAAAGCGCCCAAAAGCCTTGTTCTATGCGTCGAAGGCTCGCTCCATTAGGGATCCGACGCACGGAGTTTGTTTAGCCCGCTGTCCACCCTTGTGGGTCTCGGGGGCCCACCCAGACGGACCGACAAACGGGAGTCGGATCATCCCTCCGTGAAATGACGCGGGTGGCCTTGTCTTGCCGAGTTACGCCGTTTACCTCTTTGAGCCGTTTTGTTCGGAGCAGGCAAACCGGAGGAAAAGTCTTTGCCCGTCACAAGTCCGATGATGTGATGTTTTCCCTCAGAGCTCGACGTGGCCTTCACAACATGGGAAACGTCTCCCACTGCCGGCCAGTCCAGATGCAGAATTCTTTCCCTAACAGTGGAACAACAGGTAGTTATACCTCAAAATGCCTTTCTGTACGTCGGAAAACAACGGTCGATGGACGGACTTATGCAAAAACCAGGTAAGCGGCATTGTTGCCGAACTCTTGACAGATAAATGGATTCAGCTCATCAAGATCTTTCCATGCAATCTATATTTGCATTGTTACATTAATAATTGTTTTGTTTATTACCGTTAATTAAACAACTTAAGGATTCAGCACTTGGTAGTAATTTAGGGGTTTTGTGGTAGTTGCAGGATCGAGGTTTCCCCCTATATTTAGGGGGTTTTATTTCGAAAGAGGAAAATCTGTGGTGGTGGTGGTGGGGGATTATTCAAGGGTTTTTGGAGGGATTTTGTTTCTTCATTACAGGGTGTTTTAGTGTGAATTTCAAGAGAAAGGAGGCATGCAAAACAGAACTTTTACGAAGCTTTTAATCATTTCAATGCAGTTTTCGTAATCATTAGTTCGCTATCCACAATAATTCTCTATTGTTCAACAATTCAATTAAGTTCTTCGTCATTTTGCTCTTTTTTGGTTTACTATTCTATGAATAATAAACCCATGTATTCGCTCAGCAAAACATTTTTATAATACCCCCTCAAAATTTTTTCTTTTACGTTTCAAGTTGCGTAGATTCCAAAAATTCAATGCCCGTCCGCCATCCGCTGTCCGCCGTATCATGCATTTATCTACTTCAATTTCGGTCTAAAAAATTCGTTCTTCGGCACACAGGCTCCATTTGGGCCCTTGTTGTTTCCCGAAACTTTTCAGCCCGATATGTATGTACCCAAGGGTGTTAAGTATGAAAAATGGGGGGGGGGGGGGGGGGGGGTATGAAAATTGGTGTTTTAGTTACATTACCTTGTGAGGTATCTTTTACCATGTTTTTTAGGACGAGGAGACCGAATGTGACGTCAATTTTGACCAGACTGGAAAATTGAGGTTTAACGTAGTTTCAGCCTTAAATTTACGTTAAAATTTGCTCTAAAATTGTCGTTCTTCCGCAAGTACTTTGGGTCCCCATTTGGGAACACATTTGGCTCCTAGTTGTGCTCCGAAGCTCGGCAGCCCGATGAAAAGACACCGAGGAGTGCTAAGGGTGAAAAATGAGCGTAAAGTAGGGGTTTTCGAGGATTTTTCGAGGTTTTAGTGAACATCAGCTTGTGAGGTATAGTTTTCCATGTTTTTTAGGGCCAGAAGACCAAATATGAAGTTGAATTTGACCAAAGGTCAATATGAAGTTAAGAGTGAGAACTAAGGTTGTAACGAAGGTTCAGCTTCCAAAATTCGTTTTGTATGAGTCAAAACCTGTCTGAAATCACCATAAACTTGTATAATAACACTAGAAGTAGTTTCAACAGGTGAATCAAGACAACTACGTGGCACTATCAATGATCAAAGATAATCTGTCAAAAATAGGAGCTTAGGTATTTAGTGTTTTTGGGGGCCAAAATTGGTGGAAACAATAAATGAACAGCCAATATTTCTGTAGGTATGTCTAATAGAATAATAAGCCCATGTGACAAGGACCTGGCAGCGTTTTTTCGGAACTTACAGGCTGGGGCTTTCCTGAATTCAGGAATTCATTTCCACTCATCATCATGGTTCCACAGATAGAACTTGATGTCCCAAATAAAGAGATAAAAACGCTGCAAATCCCTGCACAACGGTTTATTATTTTGTATAGAATACCCTTCTGTTACAGATCACAGCTCTATGTATAGATAACCCGTCTATATAATATGATTTATGTACTATTCTATTATATGCATATTATGTAGATCGCAGACACTCCGTAGGTTAGTACCTAACCCCGTACTCGTTACTAGGTACCTACCTAAATCACGAGTTAAATGTTGCTAAAATAATTCTGCCGATGACAAACAGTACCTAACAAAAAGAAACACACATAATGAAGTTCTGAAAAGAAATTGTTGATGAGGAGTGAAAAAAGTTGCAAAAGTACCTACCAACAAACTCCAGCCCCTTCTACGTAGATGGTATAATTTACCGTTCTGTAATAATTTACCGTTGAGTAATGATTTACCGTAGTAATAATTTACCCATCAATAATACGTCAACTTTTGTTCAAGTTTCACTACCTACCAACAAACTCCAATAGAGCCATCATTTTTCAAGCGAAATAATATCACAGAACAACCAACTCGACTTCATACTCCGCCAATATAATCAGGTGATCCCTACCAATGATTGGCCGTATTCACAAATTCCTATTGTGGGCGCGTCTCTGGTTACGAGATTTGGTTTGGATTGTATACAATTTCATTCACACTGGAGTCGAAAATGCCTGTCGGTGCAAACTTCGGGGCCTTACTGTGAACGAACGGCTGGACGTACGATGCTCCGGATGGTCTTAAAAAACTCGCAAGTTCAAGAACTATTTAAAACCGTAAAAATATTTACGTAAAAAAATGGTATGGGCGTTTTGAAAATTTCAACCCCTATTTCGAACCCCTTAGAGATGACTCACAGTAACGTCGAGCTTCGAGGACCAACTAGACGCCGAACGGAACCTATAACCCGAATTTCATCAATTTTTTTTCATGGTAACTAAGAAAAGTGGCCCGTACGGCGTACGGCGTACGGCGTACGGTGTACGGCGTACGGCGGACAGACAGAAATATTTTTATTGCAGTTTTGGATTCTACATATCTTGAAACGTAAACCATCAAATTTTGAGGGGGGGTAAGAATTTTTTTTTTCATGCTCGATTCCAATGGTTCATTATTGAAAATAATAAACCAAAACAGAACTCCGATAGCTTTTACATTTTCGTAGAGAAGTTTAGATACAGGTAGAAAAACACCCGTTTTAGTGAAATGACACCTACGTTCTATCTAGGGATGAATTCTGGATGATCTGAAACGGATTTGCCACTTTAAAAAAATTCACAAATTCGTTCTGAAAATTTTGGACCTATTGGAATAGCGTCATTTTCTTTGAAAATTCGCTAAAAAGGAACCACAACCATGCACTTCCTCTTAGATTACGTTGAGTGTCCAACCAACCAACGTCATCAGGTCCGTGGTCTAAAGTATTACTACAAAAGTACGACGAATATGACTGGTACAGATTTTAATTGTTCTCGCTCCTATAGAATGGCTTGTATTCACAGAACTGTTTTATGTCCATAAACATCTGAATTTATATATAATAAGCAATCGGTGATTAGACCGACGCGAACAAATGCCAACTAGGTATATCCTGCAGATATATCAGGAACCAACCTATCTGTTATGTCCATATGCTAGATGTGATTCGCGTCAAAACACACAGGTACTTACAGTGGCTTCGGTGATCAGCGAACCCCTGAAATGCAAAGAACCGTAAGTACTGAATATCGAAGACGGAAAAAAAAGGGGAAAAATGTTTTGAAAGTGGCAGATAAGCGTAAAAAAGGGGATAACGTCTGGGGAAAGGATTGGTCACTAATGGACGCACTTGTCGTGCCCTCGTTCGCTCCGGGATATGTCGGCTTGGGCCTCATCACGCTCTGCAAAACATCCTCCATCCCCGGTCCTGTTTTGCATTTTAACTCTCCTCCCCCACCCGAAAAAGCAAAGAGTCGCCGGACAAGCGGAATATTCATATATCGTGAGGCCTCTGCCTGAAGTGGTTTATGGGGAGACAAGGGTAAAATCCGCTCAGTGGCTCTGAAATGCTTTTCCCAAGCACATCCCTTTCCCCCCAAAAGGGTCGGGAATACCCTCTTGAGCGCTCATTCTCCTGGAAATATCATTCCAGGGACACGCTAAGCTTTCGGACAAGGGGATCAGTATGATTTTCATGCGAGTATGAAATTCATGTAACCGAAACCACTTTGGCAGATAACGAATATGATTATGACCATTGTCCAGTGACCGTTGAAGCGGTTATTGCGGTTATTTGCCTTCCCTGGTGTGGGTATCTTTCTATTCATCAAAAATGATTTAATATGCTTGCAATGGCAGGCGATCATAATTAAAAAAATATCAATAGAAAAATGATGAGGGAAGAATTATTAATGAAAGGGGTGTTATTTGCTACGTTATAAATATAGTAGGACAGTCAAGGCAGTAAAATGAAGTTTTGTAAAGCCGGTAAAGAAATGCGGACAAATTCGCCCGAAAGCCCTCTCTAAAAAGAAATTAAAAGTATGAACTAAATAGGTATTGCCAAATTTCTCATCTGACCCAATACACAAAAAATATCAACTCCATACTCCTTAACATAATAGTGGTGAAGGGTAGGGATGGTTTGGGTAGGTTGAAGGGGAACTAACGCTCCGCGGTTATACCACAGCAGGCGTTAGAGGAAGAGGGCGTCCCAAGGTTATCACCACAGCAGACGCCCGGGAGATGGAGTCTAGCACCCCACGGTTATCAGCACAGTGGACGTATAAAGAGCCGGGCGGTATATTAAGGTGCCTACTCATCGCCCTCGTTCGTCAACGGCCGTTACGACCGTTGGGAGTTTGATGGAGGGGACCCCTGGTCTTTACCCGAGGCGTCGCTCAGCTCATCGTTCTCCTCGTTTATTTGGTTAATCTTAATATTACATATAGGAGTGTAGTATTTGAGGGGTACCACGACAATATACATAATAGGTACTAACTGCTCACGGTAAAGTGGTTGGTTGTTCCAAGACATTACCTATGTATTTCATTTGAAAAATGATGGATCTTTTGGATTTTGTTGATAGGTAATTTTGCAACTTGAACTAACATTGAAGTATTATTGGGTAAATTATTACACAACGATAAATTATTATTACACAACGATAAATTATTACACAACAGTAAATTATTACAGAACGGTTTATTATACTGTATACGCAGAAGGGGCACCTATACAGGTAAATTATTGAACAACGGTTTATTATTAACCTTATGCTTCATGATTAACTACAAATAATTAGTCAATGAATTATTGAATCCCGCGCATTTACATGAAACTTTCATTCCAGGGCCGGCTCCAGTACTTCATTTAGGGCTTTCCTGGGGGGAGCTCGAGGGTATTGACCACAGAAAACAGTGATCTACGCAGAAGGCGCATCTATATACAGGTAAATAATAAACCGTTGTGTAATAATTTGCAGAGTTTTTAAATATTATGTGACTTGGAAATATAACTGAATCTGACTCCTCAGAAGAGCTAATATTTCCTTCGTGATAATTTTGTATTAGGTAATTCTGATCGTCGAAATTCAAATTCTATAGGTAGGAAGGTACTTCCGTAACCATCATAATAAATGGAAATTCAAACTCGCGGACCTCCCCCGTTTGCTAGGCGATCGACTGCAGTCCCAATCCCAAGCTCACAGCTCAGGTATTCTCTTATTTTATACGAAAAACTCTAGGTGGAGGTGCTTCGTTTGCATGGAGAAGTAGGCGAGGATTTCATTTATTTCCTTAACATTCATAAATTAGAATTAATATGATGGAAATGATTTATATGAATCCATTGCTTAACTTTAGGATAGATCTTTACTTTTAAACCGAGGGAAACACGCTATGGCGATGGGTTCAGCACTGTTGGTAGGTACTATTATTCAATTTCAATAAGGAATGCTACTTATATGACTAAGTCGGGTGCGCCTACTAAGGCCGCCTAAAGGACTGCCTTCAACTCTAAATCTCCTTTCATCAAGTAATAAAACTAGGTAGGTACTTACTAAACTATTAGCCGATTTGGTGATGATGCCGATTAACGCCATCGATTTCCAAGAGAATCTTTAGGGAATTAACTATCGTGTTCAACACAACTAAAAACTCCCCTTTCTCCAAGAAACACAACTAGGTAGGCTGTAAACCGATTTTGGGTTGGAAGTGATTACTGTTCAATAGGTTTTCATAGCAATTTGCCAGATGGTGAAGCAAATAAGTCATCCATCCTGAACACGTGATATATTGGGTTTAATAAATTGTCTCAACGAAATTCCTATTTTTGACGTTATTATAGTAGTTGGACGGTGCGATAAATCTTCAAGGTCGTGTCGAATGGAAAAGCGTGTACTATTGTCGAGTGTTGGTAAAAACTTAATGTCAGAGAATTAAGGTGCACCGGGTGTTCTATCGCTAGAGTTGGTGGGAGGAAGAAAAAAATGTTGGAAAAACAGGCGGAAGACCCTGACGTGGGTCTAATTACGGTGGAATGCCACACGAAATGATCGGTTTCTATGAGCGTTTCCTTCAGGGTAGTTTGAGAGTCAGGGAAACTAGGAGTTGTGCAGTGGGCGAGGCGAAGGGATAAAACGGGTATAAGAGGGTTACGGATGGACAGCCATAGATCAAGAGGGGCGCTGCCCCCCTCTCAGCCCTTAAAAGGACAGTTTAGGGCTGGGAAAGGTGTGATGTATGGGAATAGTATGGGGGCCCCAGGAGAGGGATGCTTCAACCCCGTGTCATCCATTCCTATCTTCTCCGGATATCACTTTTGCACGGGCCTCTTATTTTTCTGAGAGCTTCATTACGTTGGGGTTGAGGGATTATCTTTTCATGCTCCGAATGACCTGACAGAATCTCGTTCGGTCTCGGGAATAGGGCGATTCATAATGTTCGCCAAGAATCTGAGTACGTGGAGCCCTTCATGCGATGTACGGTCCGTCAGGGCAAAACAAAGCGAAAGATTTTTATACAAGTTTTAGTAGGGGCCGAGATAGTACTTGCGAATATCCGAAGAAATCGCCTAATGTGGTATAGAATGTTAAATAGAGACCGAAAACACTGCAAATCATTACACAACGGTTTATTATTTACCTGTATAGATGCTCCTTCTCCGTAGATCACTGTTTTCTGTGGTCATTACCCTCGAACACCCTCCAGGAAAGCCCTAAATGGAGTACTGGAGCTGGCCAGGGAATTAAAGTTTCATACAAACGCGCGGGATTCAATAATTCCATCATTCATCATTTTTTGTAGTTATTCATGAAACATAAGGTAAAATAATAAACCGTTGTGTAATAATTTACCTGTATAGATTCCCCTTCGGCGTAGATAGTATAGTAAACCGTTGTGTAGTAATTTACACAATAATAAACCGTTGTGTAATAATTCACAAATAATAACCGTTGTGTAATAACTTATCTGTATAGATGCCCTAAATCGAGCACTGAGCCAGCACGGGAATTACATTTCATGATTATTTTTATTCATCGAACATAACGTTTATTCAAGTTACAAATGTACCTATCAACAAAATCCAAAAGAGCCATCATTTTTCAAATGAAATAATATATCACAGAACAAACAACTCGACTTCATACAGCCATCCGTGATTATAATCAGGTGCTCCCTAGCAATGATTATCTCGGGCCAATTCCCAATTTTTGAGGCGTCCCTAGCAACGATATCTGGGCTGAATGTACACAATTTCATTCAACACCCTGCAGCTGACGAAGCCTGTCGGAGCAAACTTTTGGGCGTTACTGTGAACGAGCGACTGGACGTACAATGCTCTTGGTGGTCTCAAAAAACTCCCAAGTTCAAGAACTATTTAAAAACTTTTTAAAAAAATCGAGATAACGGCGTCCTGGAGATTTTAACCCCTATTTTTCACCCCTTAGGGATGACTGACATTAAAGTCGAGCTTCGAGGACCAACTAGACCCCAAATGGGACTCATTAATTTTGGTTCATGGTAACTAAGAAAAGTTCGAAGTACGGCGTACAGCGCACGGCGGACGGACAGAAATTTTTTTTATTGCATTTTCGGATTGGACATACCTTGAAACGGAAACCATCAAATTTTGAGGGGGGGGGGGGGGGGGTTAAAAAAATTTTTCATGCTCGATTCCAATGGTTCATTATTGAAAATAATAAACCAAAAGACTCAAGACTTTCAATAATCGAGTGAAAGATTGGGCCAAATATAGGTAGGTAGGTACATATGTATTTTTGTACATCTAGAAAAATCGCACAAAATCGTCAAGAATTATAGTCAATTATTATAGTCAAATACAGCCAATGAATTAGCCAAGAATTATAGTCAGTTATCGTCAAGAATTACAGTCAAAATCGTTGAAGAAGTGGGTCAAATATGAACTTTTCTGGATAATTAGGTACCTAGTAGCCGAAAATATTTTTTGAATTATTACAGTTTGTCGCACAAATAAATTGTCAAAAGGAGTTGAAAATCACCAACTATACAACAAATTGATCAAAACACAATTATTTCTATAGTCACAAAACGACAGTTTTTTTTCCAGGAAAAAAAACCGCTGCACAGTTCTTGTAACATGGGTTTATTATTCTCCACTGAATACGGCACGACTAGGGCCTCAGTGAGCTTACAAATCTATATTTGACGGTTTTAAACTCGAATATTAGGCTGCTTTTCTGACGAAATATTTGTGATCAGTGAAATTGTCGTTGAATTTTCTTGATTCACCTGTTAATACTAGCTCCTGTGTTATTATGTAAATGCCTGGTGATTACAGCCATTTTAACAGGTTTCTGACCCATCACTATTGACTTTGGACAGTTAAAACTTCGTCAGAACCTCAATCCTTCACTCAGCGGTCGAAATGAAATTCATATAAAAATATGGAAAACTGTAGTTCACAAGCCCAAGTTCACTAAAACCTCAAAAATACATAATTTTGCTCTCTCTCTCTCTCTCTCCCCCCCCCCCCCCCCCCCCCCCCGGATGTTTTCCGACCCGGCTGACGAGAGAGGGCCCAACTGGAGCCTGTGCGCGAAGAACGGTTCTTTTTAGGATATTTGGTATCAGTATCGTGAAATTGTATCAATACTATGATGTTATCAAAAGAATAATATTGATACCATCTACCAAGGTTGATTGATGAGCAAATTTGCAAGGCAGAAATGCAATTGAACGTTATTTTTGTATCATACCTACTTCCTATACCTGTTTTGTATCGTACCTATTTTTTTAGCGAAAATTACAAGAAATGTGAAATCGATGAATAGGGAAATACCCGTGGTTCTAGAAATGGCGTCATTGCCACTACAGCATATCAGAACAGACATCGCGATTTCTTGGGCAGTACTTATTGTCAAGCAAGTCAAAGCAAGCTCACCCCAACGCCGTGGATTATATCAAGCAAGCTGTATCCAAAGAAATGTGGCAGATATCGTTCACTTGACGGAAGTCGGACGGCGAAAGAGCATTGCAGTCTTGGAATCTACGCACCTTGAAACGTAAAAGAAAAAATCTTGAGGGGGTGTTCCAAGAAAACTTGCCGAACCGCGTACATAGGTGTATACTATCCACCACTCTATACAGCCCAAAGGACCAAAGAAAGTGGTCGTGTGTTCTATCCATACAGGTACAAGGTAACTTTCTACAGCTCTATGGTTCTAACGGATTTGAAGGTACGTTCTAACCGGCTGTACATTATACATATGTGATACCTAAATAGGTATGCATTTTGCTAAGAGGCCCTAAGGGAACAGATTTAGTATCTAGGGACGCGATAGCGTCCCGCCGGCCAAGAAAACCGAAAACCTCCATACCTACCTACAGCGACCAAGACACTGGTTACACGACAACATCACAAGTAGGCGTTTTTCACACCACTGTAATTCGGCCCTCTGGGGGTTACGTAAACCCATTCTCTAGGGGCCCCTGGGGACATGCACCAAATTTCAACTCTCTGGATCATGAGGTGCCGGAGTTATGGAAGTTTGAAAATCGCTATTTTTCGCTTCCAAGCTGAATACTGAATGACTGCTCTTTATTTTTACTGGTCATTAAAATGACCTATACGACTGATTTTATTTTTGTTTAAATTGATATGTACCTATATATTTCATATCTTTACAAAATCATTATTTATACCACGCAAGATAAGGATTTCCATTTTATTTCTCCAGTATTACTGACGTATGGCAATTAAGGTCTTCTCTCAATACGGTCCACAGGTCCGCCATTCATTCATTATCCAGAATTATCATTTACTTGGTGTAATGGTAGCGATCTCTACGGACTACCTTCATCTCCACCAGTACCTATACATATGACACTTATTTCGTTCCAATGTTGCTCTAAGGACCCGTGAAGATGTGTTCTAAAGTTGCCCAAGAGCTCCAGTCGAGTTATCCTGATGGAATCCGTCCCTCGGGTCGCTTACGACGACGGAGCAAATGAGCCAGTGAGCCTCCCGGTCGTTAGCTTTAGAAGTTTAGGTGATTGCGACTTATGCCTTGTGTGGACCACAAATCGTCCCATGGATGTCGAGATGGTCGGAGGAGGGCGGGAGAGGGATAGATGACTGAAAACACAATTAACTTTTCCTTTGCATTAAGGAGGACCCTGGGAGGATCCTTTTTCCATTTGGTGCCACTCGCTTGAAAATCATTAGTCACTTGGAGGCCCCGACACTCGTGACACATCAGAAGCGCCGAGTCTTTGTCCGTCTGTGTTACCGGCTCCCGAGGGTCCGTGCGTGCACTGCGGTGGCGTTAGTAGGCAGGTAACGTCTGCCCTTCTCAACCACGAGATACGATCTTCGAAAACACATTCAGCCTACTTATAACGCTCGATTCAATCCACCAAACCTTTCATATAATTTTTGGTTCATAACGTGTATGAGCCGTTCCAAAATTATATGGGAACCATCCTATACTGCATTCGTCTCGTCATCCTCTCCTTCTCATAATCCCTCTATTGCGCTGCGATCCTTTACACCGATGCCTAACCAAGTCATCTAATTTCTCGAATAAAAAGGAACATCAGAATTCAATGCCCACATGGTTACGCAGTTGTTCTAAATGGAACTGAACACACAAAATAAAATAAAATCCGCTGCACGTCCCTGCACAACGGTTTATTATTTTGTACGGAATACCCTCCTGTTACAGTTCACAGGCCTCCGTATAGATAACCCTTCTATATAACATATATGTACTATTCTACACATATTATGTAGATCGCGGACCCTCCGTAGGTTAGTACCTAACCCCGTACTCGTTACTAGGTACCTACCTAAACCGTTGTGTAATAATTTACCTGTATAGGTTCCCCTTCTACGGAGATAGAATAACGAACCGTTGTGTAATAATTTGCCCATCAATAATACTTCAACGGTTGTTCAAGTTGCAAAAGTACCTATCAAAAAAATCCAGCCCCTTCTTGGTAGATGAGCCGTTGTGTAATAATTTAACATGGTGTAATAATTTGCCGTTGTGTAATAATTTGCCATTGTGTAATAATTTACCCATCAATAATACTTCAACGGTTGTTCAAGTTGCAAAAGTACCAATCAACAAAATCCAGCCCCTTCTGGGTAGATGAGCCGTTGTGTAATAATTTACCGTTGTGTGATAATTTACCGTAGTGTAATAATTTACCGTTGTGTAATAATTTGCCATTGCGTGATAATTTACCCATCAATAATACTTCAACGTTTGTTCAAGTTTCAGAAGTACCTACCAACAAAATCCAATAGTCCATCACTTGTCAAATGAAATAATATCGCAGAACAAACAACTCGACTTCATACATCTATCCTTGATTATAATCAGATGCTCCGTAGTTATGATATCCGGGCCGGATTTATACCGTTTGATTCACGATCGTGTTGACTAAGCTTTTTGGTCCTCACGAACGGCTGGACGTACGATGCTCCGGGTGGTCTCAAAAAACTGTTTAGCTCAAGAAAAATTGAATAACGTAAAAAAAACCATACCCTTCTATCGGAAGTTTTCGAGCCACGGCGTTCTGAACATTTCATCCCCTATTTTGAACCTCTTAGTGATGACTGACAGTAACGTCGAGCTTCGAGGACCAACTAGACCCCGAACGGAACCTATAACCCGAATTTTATCAATTTTGTTTCATGGTAACTAAGAAAAGTGGCCCGTACGGCGTACGGCGGACAGACAGAAATATTAACACAGAATGTGTTTTAGCCATGGACTAACTAGCCAAAAAAGGTAACGAAATTTCGTAACGAAATCTGGGACGCTGTTATGAAAAATGTCTAATGATTTTCACGTACAACCGATTCGTTGCTACGGAACTTTAACTTCGCCAGTTATCATCGTACAAAAATCGTTCACCACTCGTTGGATAGCTCTCGATTTACCTAACCATATTACGTTAACCAATGCGGAGTGCGTGGCCGACAAGCTGCGGTATGAGCGTCATTGTTTAAAAAATAATTGTTTACACACAGGTGATCATTCTCAATAATTTATATTGTGAACACGATTGCAAGCTTTATATAAGTACCGATGATACGGAACTAAGGATCGTGTAACCTGGTGTAACCTATGAGCAGTCAATATATCAGTCGAAAAAGGTTTATGTGAAACGCGTGAGCTAAAACACATTCTGTGTTTCTATAATTTCGTCCGAAGTATGTAAATAGAGGTAACTGGGGGTCCAGGGGGCTTGCCCCCTGGCGAGGCGCGGGCTGTAATAGGAAAGCGCCAATCCCTTGAAAGTGGGCAATATGAAGTGTAAGGAAAGCGCCAGTGTCCTTCGTTCGCCCGTGCAGTGAGATAACGATGACTCATTCCGCACTTGTCAAAACTTGTCGTGAGATTAGTCATTGTTCATCAGAGTGGTTGGCCGGAGGTTTGCAATGATGGAGTTGAAGAGGTTGCCGATTTCACCTAGGCCAACCATGGCACAGGAAAATTGTTGAATTGGGGCTGAAAAAAGAATACGAACAGAAAGATTCTGAAAAAAGGTGGATGGCTGCAATTATTTGTTCACTGTCGTTCCTACATTATTGCGAGGTAGTAGGAACAAAAATTTTGAAATTCGCTGATTACGTCTTCGATACTTATATTTCGGAGGAAGCTGCCTTCCCGCCGGCGAATGGGAGTGCACCTATATCAGACTCATGCGATCCGAGAACAACAAACGCAGCTGAGAGCTATCATAGTCACCTCAAGGACATGTTTTACAGCCCGAAGCCCTCAATACACACTGTAGTGAATGCATAGGTGACGTACATTCACTACTGGAGGTATGATGATAGGTTGTGCCCGGTTTGGTTATAGCGCGAGACTACCACCATGCCCGGGATATTTTAGGTATGTGCCTGGTTTGGTTATTGTGCAGAGTCTACCACCATGCCCAGGATCTTTTAGGATGCGTTGCCTGGTTTGGTTATAGAGCAGAGTCTACCACCATGCCCAGGATCTTTTAGGGAGCTGTGCCTGGTTTGGTTATAGCGCGAGGCTACCACCATGCCCAGGATCTTTTAGGAGGCTTTGCCCGGTTTGGTTATAGCGCGAGGCTACCACCATGCCCGGGATCTTTTAGATGAGGAGAGGGAGAGGAGGAGTGAGTAGAATGGGTAGTCAGCGACTAGAGGAAGCGTAGAATGGTTGGAAAGGCGAAGGAGGTGAATTTATATAGCCCTTAGGGCTATCCCCCTCCATCCTCCATACTGGTGGAGGATGGTGGGGACCCCCACTAGGTTCCTCGGTACTCCTGCGTCTTCCGTCCCCACGTCTGTGTTTATTAGCGAGATCTTAATTGTATGAGGAGTGGTTTTGGGAGGATACCACGACTCACACATTAATAATAACACTCACAAAACTCCAGAACGAAACCTACCTAAAAATGAAGGGTAGAAAAGGAAGAAAAGTGACTAAGAAGAAGGCCAGAAAAATTCGCTGCATCCAAAGTAAATATGAAGAATATAAGAACGGCAACATCACCATCCTTGAATTTCTGAAAGTTGGTAGGATGTGCTTACCGAACCCAATACAAACAATTAGACAACATCACGTTTGTGACGACCAACCTTCATTGATGACTTATAATATTCTTCTAATTTAATGAACTATGATATTTTTTGCTTGGCGCTTTCCTTGAATTTTACCTGGCGCTTTCCTATACCTTTTCAAAGTCACAATTGACGCTTTCCTATGATATTTTAAGGCGAGTGGCGCTTTCCTGGTTCTCCGGAGGCGCGGAGCGCCGAGTTTTTATTGCAGTTTTGGATTCTACATAGGTACCTTGAAACGTAAACCATCAAATTTTGAGGGGGGGGGGGGGGGATAGCTTTTTTTCATGCTCGATTCGAATGGTTCATTATTGAAAATAATAAACCAAAAAATCCGGACAAGAAATTTGAGGTATTCAATACGCATTAACTCCACAACTCTTCCTGAAATATTTGCAACACCCACAACATGCATTCAAGTCGATTGTCGTTGATAATGTTACCATTGATTCAAGTTCCAGCCACAAATAAAGAAGAGATTTCCTCCAACGTCAACTCATTCCACAACTCTTCCTGAAAGATTCGCAATATCGCAACATACATTCAAGTCGATTTTCGTTGACAATGTTATCAATGAATCAAGTTCCATCCAAAAGTAAAGAAGAGATTTCCTAATGCGTCAACTCATTCCACAAATCTTCCTGAAAGAGTTACAATATCGGAACATACACTCAAGTCGATTTTATTGCTCAAGTATGTTTAATCTACTGAGATAGAACTGAACATAAAAGCCATAGAACTGCTGATTTATTGCATAACAATATTTACGTTCAATTTAAATATCAGTGGATTAAAAAACACAATAAATCAGCAGCGTTCTCCGCCACCAACAATGTCTAGGTACTGGTCTTGATTACACTGCGATAACCTCCATTAAATTTTTTATTCTAATCGTACTGTACTCAGTACGTGTAGGTGATATAGAACTCCAATGCATAGAGCTCGAAAGGTTTCTGAGCGGGCTGTGAACTTGAACTAGGAAAGGTGGCCATCCGGAGATGAAAACGGTGTGAGTGGCGAGCTGGAGGACCAGCGCGGGGTCCGTGGCCTTGTGAGGCTCACTGGACTTGTCACGATCTGACTTGGGACAACCTCGACCGCCATTTTGTCCCTCACAACGCTTATCGCCGTTCACGCCTCATCGCCTGCTTGGGAGCCACTCAACTTCAAAACGAGAGATTTATTCCATTTCGAAATTCACTATTCACGAACGAGTCCATTTTGTTGTGGTACGAAAAGATGGAATGCACCTACGTAGTTGCGGTAGGTGGGGGCTACACAGGTGTGCATAGTACGTAATAACTATTTAACAAAATCTGTGCTTCAATTAAAAACTATTAGGTATTAGTTAGCTTAAAAGGAACAAAAATCTTTATCTGAAGAATCGTAACGCCACCTTCAACCTCAAATTGAATGGGCTCTTCAAGATGGATGGAAACCCTATGGATTGCAGAGGCATTGGAAGCCCATTAAGTACGAATGCCCAGCATCTCTTCAAGATGTATGGCAGCCCAATCTATTGCAGAAGTATTGGAAGCCTAGCGAATTACATACAGGTATAAAGAAAGGGAGAATAATAACAGTCTATTAAGATTCCTTGTGGATCGCGAGTGATTTAGTTTCTACAAAGAAACGATTTATTTAGGTTACAGAGTAGCATTCTGAAAGATGTTTCTTACGTTGTTAACACTGTAAAAACTGTAATGTAAACTGTAACGTAAACCATGATAAGTTTAACCATGAATTAGGTATAATGATAAGCCATGATGTAAACGATGTATGGCTACCAACCTTATAGTAAGCCATGATGTACTGATAAGCCATGATCAATTTATTGATAAGCCCAGCTACGGAAACCACTATAACCTCCAGCTACGAAGTGTAAAATATAAAGTCCAGATATGAAAAATTTAGGCTCACTTATGCGACGCCATGACTGTCGGTAAACAGCCCCGAGTTGTAATGGATGAAAACTGAAAATGCAACGAACACATAGAGCAAACAACAGATTCACTCCGAAAGTTGGATATACCTACCTATATTTTTAAAATAAAATTAAAAGAAGTCTTGGACCTACAACAGTCACCAAACTAGCTGCAGTCCAACCAATATGCTATGGTGTTATCGCCTGGGGTTCAGCAGCACTAATCTGAACCCACTATTGACTAAGTACCCAAAACTCCATAATGAAGGCAGCATTGGGGAGGAGTCGGAGTTCTTTCACGAATCAAGCATTCGAAGATTTGTAAGTTCAAAATATTTCCACAGAAGGAACAATTTCAATTCCTTCTGATGCTCTATTTTGACACAAAATCACATCCTCGCTCGTGCCTGAACTCCAAACTTTCTTCCAACCCTTCTTTTGAGAGCAGAATAAAAGCGAGACGGAGCTAAACAGGGTAAATGATTGAGATTTCGGGGTTGCGATGGAAATGACATGCCTGATCGTTTCCTGTAAGCTTCATTACCCCAGCGGTGCCGCACAACACTTAGCACCCTTCGAAGCAAAACGCTGGAACACTGCGTGCATTTATAACCCAGGGCCGCGACTCGGGGTTCCGATTATATATTTTCTTCGCGATATTCTCTCCTCGTGTTCCTGTTCCTAGTTTTATGCTCGTGTGGTTCTTGCTTGTAGACAGCTACATTAGGTACTCTCATGGGATGACAGCCTTTTTCTCTAATGTTCAGAAGCCGAGAACTGATAATATTCTGAATAATCCTCACATCTACGTCCATCTATGGAATCAATTTATCGAGGCCGCAATTCAGAAACCGAAACCGTAAAACTCACAACTCCACACATCGAAGACCTTCAGGATCTTGCCAAGACCTGGGACGAAACCTTCAATTAGAACGTAGTTAATACAGTGCAGGGTATATCAGACACAGAGGTGGGTAGTTCCTAACTGAACAATTCTTGAAGAGCTAACTCCGCCAACTGAACTACCTACTCCTCGACTTGGTACACTTCTCTGATTCGTTCACGAGGACCATTGAGTAAAAGACGGAACCAGTGTGTAGAGATGGATGTAGGAAGGGGGAATTAAAGAACTATTGCTCTGTGCATTATGAACTAAGAATTAAAGAACTAGTAACTCACTCATTTCTGTGCATTATGAACTAAGAACAAGGCGACTGAATTAGTTCTTTAGTTCTGGTGTTCATAGGAATGGTGGATGCTACGTGAGGAGTTGATAGTATCCACTGAACGATAGTTCCTTAGTCCTTAGTTCATTAGGAGTTATTCTGATCGGAGTTAGTTGAGACGGGGTGGATAATGGAGTTTATAGTATCATGGAACGACCGGCAGTTCAAAGGAATACTAATTGTAAGTTGGTATCGTTCAGGAACTAAGTTGGTATCGTACAAGATGTTCGTTCTAGTTCAGCGTTTGTGTCCTGTGACTGGAAAAAAAAGGAATTGGAAAGGAACTACTAAACTAACTCAAAAGAACTAGGTACTCGTTTCAAGGAGTGAGCTAACTGAACTTGAGTCCCTCAAATGAACTACTCTGACCACTAGTCAGACAACTTAAGTACTTTTCGAATCTTGTCAAGGCTTGGACATGAGGCAAAGGAATATTGCGTGCACATCGAAATTACGGTGAACCAAGAAAAAGGAATCAAGTTACGTCTTGAGATACTTCAGAGACAAAGAAAAATCAAATCCCAAATATGTAATACGTACCAGAAAATTAATGATGCACCTGCGTGCCCCAAAAGCGAAATTTTAGAGCTGGTCTGAATGATATAATGCAACCTTCAGAAGGACTTCAATCTCTGTAGTATAGAACTTTGGCCTTTACCTTACAACAAGTGCCTTTTACTTGAACCACTTTTTTCATTACATGTTTACGCATTGAGGCGATCTTTCACTTGGGAACTGTGATCATTTCAGGCGATGATAATAATTAAACTCTATTCTCCTCTAATAGAGCAGTATACACGTAGATAACAGGATAATTTCAAAAAAGGTTGGCTCTGGGTAAAGTTTGGATCTTAGGACCAAGTATCAACACAACAAGCTGGACATCGAGCCAATTAGTAGGTAAGTATATCCCTACTTCATAACCTACTTACTACATAATATACCTAGGTACTCAATACATTTGAAATCCTAAAGCCCAACATTTCCTAGTATCACATGGATAATTACAAGAAATCAATCAAGAGTTCAATAAAATAGACTTAAATATAAATAATCAAATGAAAAATAAAAATAATCAATAGTTAAATGATATAGGTAATTATTAATAACATATTTATATTATAGGTATTACAGTATATATAATAATATTTTGAATCAATAGGTGAATAATAGAAATAATCAAATCGAACCCTCTCGAAATTACATAACTGAACTGATGTTTACGGCGGAGTACAATAACAGGGACACTAGATGTACATAGGTACGATCTACAGGACCGGTGGACCACTTGGATTGACTTCTAAGAAAGACTTCTAGGACATTCACCAGTTTATAATTCGCAATGTTCCGCCAAGGCAATGCATCCAGACAAACTAAATTGAGTTTACTCACTTGAGAACCTAATCACTTCCCAGAGTGGAAATCATTTTGTTCTTCCCTCATCCCCTCCGATAGGAAAACTGTTCCGTACAGCCCTTGTCCCTTTGATAAAGGAAGGTAGAGCGGATCTTAATCTGTGGTGCCAACCTTCCCTTGATTAATAAAGAAATACAACTTGGATTCGAAATCCTCCCTCCCTTTTAGCTCCTCCGTCTCCCCATCGCCTCTACTTATCTACTTTATTCGCATCCTTTACATCTCCTAATTCAATTTGTCACTTTTTGTTAGGATTTAATCAACGTCGTTGCTTCTCCCAACTCCCTAATCTACCGTGATCTTTTTATTTTAAGAAGCCAATCTGCAGGATTTATATCGTCGAGCTGTTCCGTTCTAGTTCTTCGGCCCCATCGTTAATTAAGCCTCCTTCAAAATGAATTTAAACTATGAATTATCCTAACATTTTATTTGAACGAAAGTTGTTGGAAGGATGTTAGTTTTGCTCCTGAACTACCTACTGATCACGGTCACACCCTGAAATGAAATTTTAGTAGTTCCGGGAAGTCCCTCGATGATTCCGTACATCAAAGAGTCAAAGTTGTCTTGTATAGTGAAATAGTCTCTGTTTGGTTCCGGCAGAAGGAATTTGTGTAGACATGGGGAAAACAGGAACCGGGAAAATTCAGGGTAAGTAATTTTGTTCTGTATCTTTCCGATTCCTATTTTCCTCATTTCTATACGAATTCCTTTGCCAGAATCTGCCTCACTTACGGGTTTAAGCGCTTATCAAGATAACCAGAGGACGTGGGTCTGATTCCTACTTGAAGGTCATTATTTCGTCATAATAATATTTCCCCCTCTCAGATTTCAACATTACTACAAAAATGGCTCAATACTTGACGGTTGTTGATTCTGCTATACTGCATGTCAGCTGCGAGTACCAAGTGGAGTGTAATTTTGTCAAGTCAACTGAAAATGTTCACTTGGTAGCTGACGATTGCTTTTTATTGATTTTCAAAAGCATGCTTTCAGGTCCCCGTTTGAATAATCCTAGCGGAAAAGGGGAGGGGAAAAAAGACATAAGAGACGAAGGCCAAAGGTAAAGCTTTTTTTCCAGATCCGGGAACGCACTGAAAGACATCCAATCTGTTGAAAGCCTGAATATATACAAATTAGAACGGGTGAAGAGCGGATGGCGAAGATGAGAGGGGGTGCGAAGGGTTAGGGTTAGGTATATGGTAGTTTTATACAGATGGGATGGCTCAGGAACCTCGCTCGCAGAGCTAATGCGCCGTTGGTCCTAAACCGCTAAGTGGATTAAAGTCCCAAACAGGCATAACATCATGTGCCTTCGCTCAGTTTCCCCTCCACTGGCAGTTTTCCCCTTTTACAGGATCACAGTGGAATTTAGTGAAGCAGTCCTCCGACCACTTTCTGGAGCGTGCGTTTTGCCAGTCTTGGAAGACAATAATGGGGCCGTATACAGTGCCCTAGCTAATTTTGTCGGTATCAAAACTAGACAGGAAAAATTAGCACCTTGAACATAGCTTGAAGCGCTATATTTGCGCTTGTGAGTCTACCATGGCAGTGGAATCTGGTAATGCCCCGGTCGGTAAAAGGTACCTATCTACCCCAAAACGCTTGCCGGTAAAATCCCTCAAAATTCGAAATTTCAGATTTTTCCAGTTAAAAAGATGGTGCGTCAGAGAATTTATTCGAAAAACATATCGAACAAGGTAGGTAGTTACTCATACTTCGGTGTGAAAAAAAAGAATGAAACAGAACTGAATGTTCAAAATAGCATGCGGGGCAAGATGGTGAAATGAAAAGTCATTCGTCATCTCAGCCCTGACACCTTTCGTCAACATTCCTCATGGCACTATTATTATGAAACCGTTGTTAGAAATTATCCAATACCATCGTAAACAAAAAGGATTTTTATGAAACGGTAGGTTTTGAGTTATACTTTCAGAATATTTGAGTGAGGAAGTTGAAGAACTCACCGTGAAATGGTGAATCCTTACGATTTGAGGGCCGAAAATTACATGGACTTTCACTGAAAACACATTCGGGCTCCTAGCTCCTCAGACAGTGTGCGGAAGCGGATTTCTTGCAGTGAATGTCAAGGGCAGCCAGCAGGGGACTCTGATGCTACACTGGACACACAAATCGTCGTCTTGCCCCATTCGTCATCTTACCCCACCTTCTCCTACATTATCTGAAACTGGAATTAGTTCTTGGAAGAATAGCGTGCAAACCCCGAATTTATTGAAATTTTACTGCGAATGGTAGAGCACGTCGTTCTTGAGGTTATCTACCATGTTAATTTATACCTCAGAGACCCTGGTGAACTTGTCCACAGTATTGCTTTTGAGTAAGTCATTGTATTTATGTGATGTATAGGAGATGGCACTTTACGTCACTTCTGACAGAACTTCCCGGCAAATCGGTCGCAATGCGTGCGTTCATCATCGCCCCGGTTCGGCGCATGATCGAAAACCCCTCAGGAGGATCCGAAACCGGGGTCTGGGGGCACCGTAATTCCCCGCTTAAGCGCTCGAATATCGGCCATTACCGGAGGCCGATCTGAAGAAGCCACCACGCGGAGGTGCCCTACCCATATAATTTCAAGATACCCCCTTCCCCGCCGCGCACGGTACTCATCAAATACCTCAACTTCCCCACTGGACCCGACGTTTTTATTTCACGTTCGGAGAGAGGAGGCACCCGGAGTGTTATGCGTGTTCTCACGAGTTTTCGGATTCGATCATTATATTGACACTGCAATTTGTGTGTGAGCCCCCGAGGAAACTCAGGATGGTGAGGCAGTTTAACGGATAGACTCGCGGGGGCAAGCCACGACCCGACAATTAAGAAACAAGGAGTTCTGGGTTTAATCACCCCGATCATTAGGGTGGCATGGGGATCAACGGGGTATGGGGGCCCATCCGACACACACGTTTGTTGGTCAATCTCTCAGACGGTTCTCCCTTTTTTCTTTGGAGTTTACTATTAAACCCTTCTAGGGGTATTAATGGTTGACCGGTCACAAAACCAGTTGCGTGCAACCGGGATTTCCACGGAGATTAAATAATATAATCAAACCTGTCCGCGGACTTTGGCGGAGGCCTTTTACACAGGATGATGCGCCACGTTAAAACTTCAGAGAATAAACGCTGCTCTGTCCAGAATTTTCAGTACCTTGGTAGATGAATACGACTGTGTACCAGAACAAACTGAACCCATCCCTATACCTAGATTCTAACAATCATGCATGCGGTAAGTACCTATGTAGGAATAGGTAGGTACATACTGTGAGGTGTTGATATAGCTGTAGTGGGTTGTTGGGTGATGTGTGTGACAGTATATGTCCATATTGGAACCGGGCCTTTCCCGATCTTTTTGACATGCGGCTGAAGGGGCGGTCGATTCGCGAAAACGAATCGTCAACTCCTGGAGGCATCGCGTTATAATCAAACCAGTGTCTCCGGGGGCAGCTGTCACACTGCCTCCCTACCTTTCTTGAGAGTGGAGAGGGGGAAACTACGCTGTATGGGCGGCGAAGTTAAACCCCTCATCCACATTTGTTATATATTGATGCAATTAAATTTAGTATTGCTTGACTGTTGTACACTGTGCACATTGGCACATTCTTCTACTCATTTTAACTGGTGTGAGAAGAAGGAATTTGAACAGATAATATTACTGTGTGAATTGTTTTGAAATATAATATGGTGGACTGTGGTCGATATGCTGAAAAAGAACGATGCACCACGTGGGTGTGTGTGTGTGTGTATGCGGCCATGAAGGATATATAATATCAAAGCAGACTGAGAAACAGGTGCAAGTGACTGAAGAAGTGGCAATCGCGCAAGATTCATTGGAGCGCTTCATTCCGCCTGTGTGTGGCGCCAAACCGTTGGATCTGCTTTGGAGCGTAGGGCGCCCGGGGACTCTCAGGAGGTCCTAATGGATCACTGACGGTTCGGACGTGAAAAAAATTTGGTGGCGAGAGAAAATCCCCAAGTTTCAGAGAATTCGGTAGATTTCGGTTCATTATTTTTAACCAACTTAAAAAAAAAGGAGGTTCTCAATTCGAACTCCTATAACATAAAGAACAGGAAACTCGAGTGACTCGCTACTTGTTACCGAGGTTGAGTGGCCCTGTGTAGACGGTTGGGACTATAAAGGGATGGTTCAGTCTTTTGTGCAGAATGGGGTAAATGACAGAGAAAGAGGAGAGCCATACAGGCGAATGAGATGTGTGGATGGAGCGTCAGTATACTGGAAGCAGTCTACGGAGCGGCAGAGGCGTCAAGGGAGGAGCAGGAAGGCTGGATGGAAGAAGGTTCGATGGAACCTGGTGTTCTGGCAGGGCGAAGTTTCATTGGAGATGGACGTGACACCCACTAGAAAAGAAGGGGAGAAAGTATTGAGCAGTTGCTTATCTGAAGTGGGTTGCCTGGTGATGTGTTGAATTTTGGTACAATAAGATTCAGTACCTACTGATTTTACTGTTTAAACTGTGCACATTCCTCTATTCATTTCAACAAAACGTATACAAAATTACAAATTTTGCCAAAATGCTTGCACGGCATAATGTATAAAATACAAACAAATGAAATAATGAGTTCAGATCCACAATTTTAGACCACAAAACGTGGGTCCGCAATTTCTGTGGGTCACAAATCACAACAAACTGCTATACTACTAGGTAACAGAGTCGTGATAGAAAAAGAGTATCTCGATTTCTAATAAATGTTTTAGGAAAAATAATATTTCGGAATAAAAATATAGGTGTAACATAAAAACATCCCCAATACGGTCTTAGCCTTCGCCTCGACTAAACCACGTGCAAATTTAGCTCGCACTGGGTGCCTCCATGGTGCGCGAAGTTTTGGAGACAAACGCAATTGCACTTATTCTAGGATTCTTAGTTCCTAATTGCTTTAGACACGAACCCATTTCAGAGCGTTCTGAAACCAGCGAAACCAACGAGAAGTGGTAATGTAGGTATCTAAGAACAAGCAGAATTATACTCTCGATAAGTCGAGCTACATACAAAAGACCATGAAATTCAGTTCGACATCATCGAGCGTTCGAGTTACCGAGGTGGGTGTTCAATTCCATTTCTAGTTCGACTTATGAAAGGTAGGTACAGTTCGAGCTACCTACGGACTCACGAAAAACAAACATTACGTACCTACTTGAAAACGAATTTATTACCTCAGCCAAATCTTTCCGAGTGCATATAGCCATGAACCGCAATTATTATTCAAATGTCATTTAATTTTGATAAGCCGGATATAATCTATAAGTATAGTATGAGTTATGTGTCCCAGATAACCCTGACCTAAGCCACGGATGGTAATAATTTTGCAAATTTTGGCACCTGATTACAATAGAAAACATGAACTCGAAGATGAGCAGTTACGATATTTTGTAGGACAAAACGTAGAAACAAAAATAAATATATAAATTCAATTCAATTAAAATTACCATAGAATCACCTTAAATGGTAGGTAGGTACCTAAGGTTCGATGGTTCATAAAAGAGGCTATTTCAATATCCTAAAACACTTTTGCGCAGAAGTACACATAATTATCCTTGGTAAGTTTCGTGAAATCAACAAAAATGTGGTTAATGCCCCTTATTATACCTCAAAATTAAACTTGACAATGTTTGGCGCCACCGGTGGACAGCCGTATTGGCATTTTCTCCGTAAGTTTTCATTTTGGTCTCGTGAATTCCTATTTCCTCCCGGCAAAGCTACAGTCCGTGAAATATCTAAGAGCGGAATTAGGTGTTCAAAAAACTGGATTAATAAAATTGAAGTTCACTCCGTCCGCATTACGGCAAGATACGAAATAGATCACGTAGAGGGTGACCCGTACCAAAAGGGAAAAAACAAAATACCACTGCCGCTCCGGAATTAATATCTGAACGTTTTCACTTGATGACCATTATATTGTCGTTACAGCGAAGGAGGAGATGATTATATTTGAAAGGGTCCATTAGAAGCTGGAGAACGGAGGTTAATGCCGTACGTTTAATGTAGCTGACACGATATAATTCACCGCTATAATTTTCCACCCAGAGCGCCCATGTTGAACGGAAGTGGTGATATACACCTCTAACTCAGGAGGGCCCTTAATTGCTAATTATAGGCCCGATGCTCTCCTCGGTAAAAAAGGCAATGAACCAGTCGTCTAGAGGAAACGTGAGGGAGAGCCAGGGGTAGGAAACCCCCTAGACATCTTGAATAGTTACGTATTATAGGTAAACACAACCCGTATCATTCTTCCAATGTAGATATGGAGACTTACAGCTCCCAGGTAAGACCTAGGTAAAGGCAAATGGGGCTCGCTTAAAATTTTGTTGTAAAATGATTTTGAGCAAATTTTCGAGGAAAGTATGCGATTGCAGCGGTTCCTTTTCAGAACCAACATGATGCTTGAAAACCTAGGCTCAGGCTCCTGCTTCAGGATAGGCTCTATCAGAGCATTCTTAATACCTATATACCTGGATTTCGAAATTTTATAATGCAGGTAGGTGTATGATAATATGTTACTATGTGGGTAGGTACTTATCACTGGAATAAAGCCCAGATTAACTAATTTTTTGTTATTATTTGTTATTTTCAATAATAAAACTTTGGAATCAAGCACTAACAATGTATATGACATACATGACACCTGACATGCATAAATTTAATAAACTCTATGAATAATAAGAAGTTGTACACTGAAAATCAGCATACCCATAATACAAATAAACACATGACAGTAAAACGAAAATGCTTATTTCAGCCAGGAATACTACGACAGTTGAGTAGAATTATAAAACAGAGGTTGTTGCCCTCAAACCCGGAGTCACTTACAGGTGACAATGTTTGTTTGCACAGCATACCACAGAATGAATGAATTTTTCTAAAACTTCATTGCTCTCCTGAAAAAATATCTCACTAAACAGAACAAAAAATAATACCTAGGTACCCATTTCAAGTGATAATCACCGACATTTCGGCATGATTTTGGTAAACAAAAAACCAGTTGCACGCCGAAAATGTGAAAGTACCTTCCCATAAGAATTTACAGCCCGAATATTATGTTGGTAAAACGATCTAGGGGACATCTAGTGTACCAGTACTATTTCAGGGAAGTTTTGGTGGCCCTTCAAAATAGTGTCAGTGAGCGCTCCTGGTTAAAATTTGACGGCTTCCGTTTCAACGTGGAATCTGAAAATGGAATAAAAACATTTCTGCGTAGGTACTTCGATTTTTTCATAGTTACTATGAACCAAAATTTGGTTTGTAGGTCCCATTCGGGGTCTAGTTGGCCCGCGAAGCTCGGTGTTACTGTTAGCCATCTGACAGTATAAAGAGGTGAAAAATAAAGGTTGAAATTTCCAGTACGCCGTAGCACGAAAACATACAATAGAAGACTATGGTTTTTATACGTTATTAAATTGATCTCGAACTTCAGAAATTGTTTGAGACCACCCGAAGCGTTGTACGTGCCGCTATTTCACAGTAAGGCCCTGAATTTTGCACGGAAGTGCTTCAACGATCGTGAACGAAACGGTACACTCCAGCCCAGAAAGCAACACCTGATTAGCTGATTGGGAACACCTGATTATAATCACGCATAGCTGTATGAAATCTACTTGGTTATTCCGCGATATTTCATTTTGATAGGTACTTGAAACTGATAGACTACTCGATTTAGGGCTTTCCTGGGGCGAGCGCGAGAATAAGTATTGACCACATAAAAACTTAAATCTGCGCAGAAGGCGCTATACAAGTAATAATAAACCGATGTTTAATAATTTGCAGCGTTTTTAATCCCTCTCAAAATTTTGTGTGGTTTGAGTTTCAAGGTGGGTACCCGAAAATGGAATAAAAAGATTTGGTTTGTAGAACCAAATAGTACGCTGACTATAATCACTCACATCATTATCAAATCGAGTTTACTAATTCGGTGACATTACTTCATTTAAAGAAAGATGGCTATTTTGTTGATAACTGGTTACTCACGGCCAAAAGAATCATCACAACAGTAATTTCTCCTTCACACCTTGGACGCTGTCACTTCAACTAGGTTTGTCACGCATACGTACATATGGGTAACCTATGCTTGGAAATGGATACGCACCTCCAAGTTTGTTGTGTTCAAGTAGCTATGTGCGTAACACTTTTACTTATCAAGCGCAATAATACGTTGAAACGAGGGATTTTTTTGACATTTTCATGTCTTTGCCGTGGCACACAACCTAAAAATCGTTAGTGACGAAATACCGTTACGTTATATTGACATTTTCATGTCTTTGCCGTGGCACACAACCTAAAAATCGTTAGTGACGAAATACCGTTACGTTATATTGACATTTTCATGTCTTTGCCGTGGCACACAACCTAAAAATCGTTAGTGACGAAATACCGTTACGTTATATTTTCTGATGATTTTCGCTTACAACCGATTCGTTGCTACGGAACTTTATCTTCGCCAGTTATCATCGTACAAAAATCGTTGGATAGCTCTCGATTTACCTAACCATATTACGTTAACCACTGCGGAGTGCGTGGCCGACAAGCTGCGGTATGAGCGTGATTGTTTAAATAATTGTTTACACACAGGTGATCATTCTCAATAATTTATATTGTCAACACGAATGCAAGCTTCATATAAGTTTCTGATGATTTTCGCTTACAACCGATTCGTTGCTACGGAACTTTAACTTCTCCGGTTATTATCATACATATACAAATTGGAAAGAGATAGAGCCGCGAGAATGGTTTCCAACCACCAAGCAAAGATTATACATACGTGCCAAATTCTTACAGAAGAACGACGCGCTCAAGCACAATGGAGGGAGGCTCAGCGCTCTGCTGAAGGTCTATTGGCCAAATTCAAATCCACTCTTCAATCTTAGCCGACATTTCATTTAAACAATAATACAACGTTTATTACATTAATCGAAGAACTGAGTCTAATTACCAATTCTTTTATGATCAACACTACAACTTAGATTGCGACTTTATAATTAGGTACCTACCTAATTCGGTAGGTGAGAAGGAAGGAGGGGAAAGACATGAAAATGTCCCAATGCGTTGCAGACTCGTATGCAAGCGTTTATCTTTTCTTATGATTTTCACGTACAACCGAGTAGTTGCTAGGGAAATGAAACTTCTTTCATTTTCATCGGACAAAAATCGATTTCCATTCGTTGGAAAGCTCTTGATTTATCTTTTCCATTTGAAAAATGATGGATCGTTTGGATTTTGTTGATAGGTACCTACCTACTTATTTCTGTTAGTTCGTAAGTAAAGAAGAGAACAAAATTCCCACAATATACTTACATAGTAGTGTAGGTAGCTACTTGGACTTGAGTACCAAGAAAAAAACTCTTGAGCCTACTGCAGTTCATGAACTCATAGTAGGGCCAGTTCCAACTACCTTCTACATTTGTCAACCAAGTGAATTTAAACTTTGTAATAATAGCAGTTGAGACACTGATCTCGAAAACACAATCTTCGTGGGGAAAAAAAGAGTATATTACACTTATAATCTACTTTATCAACTTCTCTGAACTGAAATTATCCGCGTTGTGAAGCAATGGGGCACCATATAATAGGTGGGTCCTATAATAAAGTAGGATCACTTTTGAACGGGTGCCTTACAAGACTGACACGGTCCACAGCAACTCACACCCGCAGAGCGGGTTAATCGTGATGTTATTGAAGGCTTTAAAAGTGAATTTTCAAACCAGCAGTTTCCGCCATTTTACTTTTTATTAGGTTTGCACTCACAAAGCGCACTAATTTCCAATTATTTCCAAATTCGTAAAAAAAAAGGAGTTAGGTATAGAAACGTAGTCCATTGCCAGTAAGAACAAAATACACTGTCGTTAAACCAGTTTCGGTGATCATTGAATCGTAAAGAAGAAAAAGTAATCAATGGTGTGAGGAGGGGGCAAAGTGAAAGGGATTTATTTGGGAAGGACTGTGAATGAGACACAAGCGAAACCACGTCATTTATTTAAAGTGAGCCATATCATTTACTTAAATTTGAGCCATATCATAAACATGTCATTTATCTAAAGTGAGCCATATCATAACCATGTCATTTATTTAAAGAATCATAAGGGCATATACCTGTCCTCTTAGTGCATACTCGTACAATAACTTAGAATATAATCTATACATATAATAAAACAGTGTCTGTTTGTTTTAGCGAATTTTCAAAGAAAATGAAGCTATTGCAATGGCTTCGAAATTTAAATAATATAAATTTTTGGAAATTTTCTTCATAGAAATCCGTTTCAGACCATTCTAAAACGATTCCTGAAATTTAACACTTTTTTATATGTGTATATATATATATATATATATATATATATATGTCACTCCAGACGATAACTCTCGATAGAATTGAGATAAACAGCTCAAATTTGCACAAAAAATCTATCTTGGCAATCGAAAGGCTAAGTTCGAAGATGGGCGAAATTGGCCTACTCTAAGGAGGGTTTTGGCGCATTTAAAGTGCGCAAAAATTACCCAAAAATCCCCAAAATGTTATTTTCCAACAAGTGACCCCTCATTTTAAAGGTTTTTGCACGCTGAACACGATGGTGGAATCGGATTTTAGATATCTTGATCCGTTCTCAAATTAGAGCATTTAAAGTGCGCAAAAATTACCCAAAAATCCCCAAAATGTTATTTTCTAACAAGTGACCCCTCATTTTAAAGGTTTTTGCACGCTGAACACGATGGTGAAATCGGATTTTAGATATCTAAATCCGTTCTTAAATTAGAGCATTTAAAGTGCGCAAAAATTACCCAAAACTAGGATAATCTTTAAACTCTTACCCCCACCCCCTTAGAGTGGTCAGATTGAAAAATGTGAGAAGTATTAATTGAAGACGAGAGTTCGAAGCAAAAAAGGGGGAGGCAAACGATTAGTACAACTCCTTGAATTTCCCATTTGACATATAATTGTTATGATACCTTCATAGATAGACAAGTACCGGCCCACGTATTACTAGAAGGAAGACGTTATAGTATTATTATATCAGCTTTTGACTGTAAAACACTGTGCCTAAAATATCTCCCTAGGTTTCCCAACCAATTTTAACGCAGTTCTTTCCTAGACAGTTCCTGATTTTAGACATCTGGCGACCCTGCCAGGATCAGAAGTGTTCATATTACCTTGTTTTTTTTAAAATCAGGCTCTGATAATTTTCAGCTCAATTTTAACAACCGGTCATTATGACTACGCCTTTGCTAATGATGATTATCTTCTGAGTCCTAAAATTCTTACGTCATTTCCTTTGCGATTATACCTATTTAACTTTTATTCAAATTCTCCATTCCATTGGACTAAAAAAACTCGTCTCTTTAGATATTTTACATTAAATAAAGAGTAAGGTGACTCAGTAGAGGGGACTCAATGAGCAAAGGTAGGCTTTCAGTTGATTCAACTCAAAGTAGGCAGGTGATCTACCGGTATACAAATGAGAAACGACCCCCATAGCAATACGTCCATGGTTCAATGAAGAAACCAGAGTATCAATGTGCAGAAAAATCATCACACAGTCTTACTTCTCTTATAATTTAGGTTGGACGACCAACTTTTGTATTTCTACAAAACAATATGGAAATCACATGAGAGGTGCTTAGGTACCGATCCGAATTATACTGCACCATTGGTCCTGTTTACATCGTGAACCATAACGTGGAATGGAAAGTTGCGATGTATCCGTACAGGCAACTTTCGATTCCAATAATTCTCAAGCAGTTTCAGGTCCACTCAATGTTGAATACTAGAATAGAACAATATTTCAACGTAGCACCCACATGTTCTTCCAAGTGATCCTTCCAGAAACCACATCCTTCCTTCATAGTTTATTTCAAGATTGAGCCTGCATGAAAAACAACCTGCACTTGAAGCACTCATGATTTTCTATAACAACTCCTTTACCTACTGCACTCTCTTGAGTAGGTAAGTCAAAAGTCCTAACTACCCTATCCTACCTAATATGAACCCACAGCGATCAAATAAATAAGCACTTAGTACAATTACGTAATAAACAAACGGTAGAATCAGGATGGACAAAACGTACAAATTAAAATAAATACGAAGAGAATATACATAGAAAACCAAATTTTAGACCGAAGTTTTCCTTTATTCAAAACCATAGCCATTAATTCGAATATTTCTTTGAAAATTCGCTCACTAAGTCATGCTGCATGACTGGTTTTTTTTTTTTTTGTCTCGGCATCAATTGAGAACGGCTGAACGTAAAAAGTTGCGGCTGGTACCATTTGACGCAGAATTTATCTGGGAAGGTTTATGAAAAATCCGCATTTGAATCTGTCCATCCGTTGAAACGCTATGAATGAAATACTACTAAAAAACGTGTTATAATCACTTCTATGAGGACGTTTATGCTTATAATAACTTTGAATGGTTGGACGTAAATCCGATTGTAATTAGATTCTGGATTCAGCTCGACGAGTACATTCAAGTGGTACTTCAATCAGGATGTTAGTGGGAGGGGGGGGGGGGGGTACAGGTTATGAGAGGGGGGGGGGGGTCTACAGAAATGTCAAAACTACTTGACCAATTGGAGTGCAACTTTGGGAATTTGTTGTGTGAACATTGAGGAATGTTTCTAACCAGGTAGGGAGGGTTCATAGGATACGGGGGGGGGGGGGGGTTAAAGGCAGTTAGGGTTGGCATTGGGGAAGGTTTCTGATCAGCTGAGGAGGGGGGGATACAGGGGGTGTCTGTTCTACCGTTGCGAAGCGCGGGTACACAGCTAGTATAAAATAAAATAAATGTATAATAATAATATAGGTAATTGTTTTTTGTTTTTGTTTTTTTTAAGAAGCGTTACCTACCGTAGGGGGCGTCTAGCCGCCAGTGGTTTCTGTTCATGACGGTACGTTTATTGACGAATGAAATGTGGGGGACACCCCCAGACCCCCGGATTATAACAGTTTAGATCAAGGATCAAAGCAAGGAAACATGGAACATGTTTTTCGAATAGGTACATGATAACAGAGGATATGGAGATATGTAGAAAAACGTCTGCCAATTCGAGTAGGCAGTACAGCTTCCTCACTTGAATCACATGAACGTATAGACTAGTTGGGTAGGTTCGTTGTGATACGGGACCATCTGCGATCCTACCCGCGTGTACCCTCAGAATTGCAGCTCTCTACGAATATTTATCGGGTAGTTAGAAGCCAACATTTCATGTTCGCGCATGCGTAATCAAATTTACATTACGATTCCAATGAAATTAATTTGGAACCATCGAAGTATTATTCCTGATCGACCCTCCAAGGTTGAACTCATTTCAACGATATTTAGGGTCGTTAAGGGTGTTCCAATTATTTCATGTTTGCTCATGCGCAGACGAAAGTTACGGTACTTTTTCAATGATTTTGGTATGGGACCATCTGTGACTCAACCCGCAACTACCGAAATTTCAGCCCACTTCAACCATTATTTCGGGTAGTTATGGGTGTTGCAAGGAATTACCACAGACAGACACGGAACCAAATATGTTCCTCGATGTCTGAACCGGAAAATGGTACTGGAAATTTTCATTTAAGCAGACATGAACTTTTTTTTACTCAATCACGAATCCAAGGCTTCCCTACCTTTGGTAGTGAGGAAGCAAAAAAACTTCTTGGGATTTCCAAAGCCTCGGACCAGCGACCTAATGCAATGTAATGTAATACACGTCTTCAGCTGCTACAGCCAGAAACGGGGGAACCCCCTCGGCAGTTTTCGGCGGAGTGGGCTGTGGCCTGCCTCTCCAGCTCTCCTCGGGGAAGGCACCACGTGTGGTAGGAGAGGAGGTGGGTTGGGTGGCAGAAGTGGGGTAGAGAGAGAACTGTGTGGGTGACGGGGAGGGGAGCTCAGTGGTACGCTGACGCTTTCCAGCCCGGTTTACCCCCGTAAAAACATTTTCCATGTTTAAAAAAAAAAGATGATCATACAAAATCGGAACCGAACAGTAGATTCAATAGATTGAACAAGATAGAATTTATAGTAAATTTAATATAAATGGGTATGAATGGCTGCAAAAAGACAAGAGGGAAGTAAGAGAGAACGCAGTAAGTTGGGGAAAGAGAATAAGATATGAGAGAAGAAGAAGAAGAAGAAGGAGTTCCTGAAACCCCCACACGTGGCTCGGATTATAATAACAGTAAGCATGCGCCTAGAAAATCCGGATTCAAAGCACCCAGAAAAATAATACGGGAAATTAAATCAGTCAGGGCTTAAAAATTTGAAAATCAAGCCGAGGCATTTAACCTTTACAAAAGTTTCAAATGTGGTTGGAAATGTGTCCTCTAGGTATCAAATCAAAGACATAATTATACAGCGCAATTTATTAGGCACTACATTGAGCTTGCGGGCAAAACACTGATTCACAGACAGGGAGTACAAGACGTCACAGTACGAAATAAATCACTCACGATGAAATCGTGGAAGCCCATTTCAAAGAAAATGAAAAACGGAATTATTGAAAGGTTGTCCATTTCCACTACGAAAAAATCGCGAAAAATACACTGTTACACCAGTTTCGGTGAACAAATCATCGTCAGTAACACAACATAACAGTTATCGTTTGTTACTGACGATGGTTTGATCGCCGAAACCGGTGTAGCAATGTATGAATGAGGGTTTCAACGAGGCGAGCTCACAATTCAGAAGGGGTCAATTTCGTCATTCAACTTCATCAAGGCATGGAGAGCACCATAAGCCTTTCGGCTATAGTTCAAGAGTACGCCAAGTTTCTTGATTGTTGGACGATAGGGAAGGAGAACTGGCATTTCTTATCATGGTTTCATTATTAAGGTGGAAGCTAAGTAAGTAGAAAACGAATATTTTGTTGTTAGAGACATCCGAATACCATAATGATGCAGATGAATGGCGGCGGGTAGATTTACTCGTAATTCAGTGTTCCATGACTCGATCCTCGAGTATTCACCTTGATATTTTTCTAAGATGGAAATATCCTTGACCTTCCAAAGTTTACCAAATTTCTTCAAGAGTTCATTTTAAAACGTAAAGTCATTTATAATAGCAGTCACACCTAAAATCAATTTTATTGGCTATCTCATCTCCGAAAGGGAGGATAAAACAGACGACGACTCCAATATTGGGTGGTAGGGATGGGGCTGAACGTTGTGGCTGTTTCTTCGTCCATCAAGCTTCTTTAGATCTCATTGAAAGATGGGGTTCTTGTACTTCACGAATCAAAAAGCTGGCTTGCTGAGAATTAGGGTGAGAGACACTCTTTCCTGTCATACACCTAGAAATAAACCAAAACCAGGGAACGCTATGCAGTATGGAAACGAAAGGCCTACTCCGTAACACTACAAAGTTCGAATAACATCCTCAGGCCCAGGGTAGTTTTTCTAATCTCTTCTTTTACTGGGAACTAACCTAACTGTAGTTATGTTAGGTAATCAAACTACATAATATGTAGTTTGATAACCTAACTACACATTATGTCTAGATGTTATGAAAAAATACACGTATTTGATTGAAATGACAGATGGTCCCTTATAATTGAATGCCATCGAATTCATACTACAATACCAGTTATCCAAATGAGGATTTCAGTTCAGGGATGGTACATAATATTGGCAGCCGAATTTCAGGCCAGGCCAAGTAATCTATGGATTAGTGTTAGACTAAAATTTTTGGAACTTGGGCATGTTTCTCTCTCTGTTTCTCTCTCGACCTCCTTCCAAACACAACAAAATCTTCTTCATCCCCAAACTGCACAAATTTTGAAGACCATAAGGCTGACAGATTCCAGCTTCAAACTGTGAGGTGCACCTCTGGGCTCTGGGGACAACCGCGTAGCCATAAACGATTAGGCTACCTTTTCCCAGTTCATCTGAACCTAGCGTAATGCCTAACCATAGTTCAAGACAGGTAAACTAATTAACTACATCGTACACCCTCCTGGTTTTTTCAAGACTTCTGAGGGTGACCAGTTGTTCCTCCAATATAGCAGGACTATATTATTATCGATGAGCTGTTTATCAAGTCTTGTAGTGTCGAAATATAGGAATGTAGTTACTTAGGTAGGTGCACAGACTTACTAACCTGGTGTTGTGGTAGATGGCGGCAAAGAAGAACATTACAATGAACAAACAGCAGACACAGCCGAAAGAGAACATGATGATGGGAATAACTACTTGGAACCTCGTAGGCGATAAAACGAACAAGTATGCGTAGGATGGTAACGACAGGAACATTGGAATGGAAAAACATAGCACTCTCAGGTCTACAGGAGTAACGAAGTACAACCAACACAAGAAACTGACCTGAAGAAACAAGAGGAGTTAAGCTTTATGTGAGGTAGCTACTAGATACATATTTCAACAATCCTGCCAGAGGTTTTTTGGTTGTCAATGGTTCAATACAATAACACTTGACTCAAATTTAAATCAGAGCAGGGTTGGGTTGTCCCAACCTGGTATTTTTTGTTTACCCTTTGCATATAACGTAGTATGCCATTTCTCGTATTCACGAATCAGGCAGTACGTAAAGTCAAATTTAAAAAGATTAAAACATTCAGGAATTTCAGCACATCGCTTTCCAACCAGTTGAACTAATACCAACAGAGGAAAAACTATGGAATACTTCTGATTTGCTAAATGTCTGATGTCTGATGTCTGATGGCTGATGTATTCATAATTTGACAGACTTGTTCTCAAATTATAGAAAATTAATCTTCAAAAATACCTACCGACTAAACAAAGCGTTATAAATGTGCTAGAGGCAGGAACTATTACATATATATGAAACCGTAGAAACTTGGAAGAATATGAAGATACAGGTTAATTTTATAAGCCCTTACTCTTGCCAAGGACTCTCCTGCAGCGTGCATAACCAAAGATGGGTACACGTATGCATGGCTGTGGTTACGGGGAATGCTATTTTGCACTACAGTAACAGTCGTTTTGATATCAGTATTAGGATAGATGAAACCGGCTGAAACATGGGAAGATTCACTTGCGCTTACTCATCGAGAAAAATTTATGAATCGAAGAACATAGAGACTACTACAACCTAAGCTAAGGACTAGCTAATGCTAACTTGAAAAGTACAACAATGGGGCGTTTGTGTAATTATAACTACAATGTAGGTACTCAACAGCTACATACTTAGGTTATCGAAGGTTAGTATTAATACTTCATTCACTAGACAATAGTATAGCCACCACCAAATTAGACCTATGAGAAGACCGTTCCTAAAGGGAAAAATCCGCAAAACAGGATTCTTACTTGAAGGCATTAAGCCACTGTGAGTAGTGAGTTTGACAAGTCAATATAATTTCTGGCCTCCTATATCACTATTTATCGTGTTGTCGATGTTTATTGGTTTGATTTCACAACAAACAAAAAATCTGAAGGAAAAGTCCCAGTCGTGCAGCGTCAGGTTATGCGGGAAGTTAGATATTACGAGTATAATAGCCAACACGAAAATAGAGCCACAGCAATCTGCACTGCTGGAAAGTGTTGCGGGTTTAACTTGCTTGAAAATGTCAGAAGTACCTGTCAGAAATCACGTAAGAAAGGATGAGTTCGAAGGACAGTTTGAATATGTATCTGCTGTTATTAATCTGCACGCTAGAAATATAGACACTCCAAAAAAGTGTTCGAATTCGAATTTTCAATTTTAAAAATCAGTTAAATGTCATGCGCGAATTTTTGTATGAGCCAAAATGTTTTTAATGGCATTTAACTGATTTTTAAAATTGAAAATTCGAATTCGAACACTTTTTTGGAGTGTCTATATTTCTAGCGTGCAGATTAATAACAGCAGATACCTACCTATTCAAACTTTCCTTCGAACTCATCCTTTCTTACGTGATTACTGACAGGTACGTCTGAAATTTTCAAGCAAGTTAAACCCGCAACACTCACCAGCAGTGCAGATTGCTGTGGCTCTATTTTCGTGTTGGCTATTATACTCGTAATATCTAACTTTTCCTATATCGGATCTCAAAAGACTCAATCAAGTTCCAGGGTGTAGATTGGAGATTAATTTCGAAGGACAATAACTGAACAAGAATAATATAACTATATAAGTACATACGTGCCCAGTTAAGACTGATATTTTCAGCATCTACAATATGGATTATAAGTAAGTAAACTCCCAATCGTTCAAAAGTTGCATCAATTACATCAGTGGTTGACTTGTTGCCAACTAGTGCAAACGAAATTTGAAATCTGTAAAAAGAAAATGTTGGTTCGCATAAGGTTCAAATTACTTTTTAGTACTTCGACTAACTGAAGTACCTAGGTAAATGACTGCATGAATTGAACTACGCTGTTAGGTAGGTACGTACACATACACTCATCTTGGTCAGTGAAATTACCACCAGACCGTGCCCAATGCGTACCCTATGGACTGCCTCTTTCAAAGGAAGTTTCCTATGAAGCACTCTTGTCCAATATATAAGTTTACACCTACAAACATAAATAGCCATACTCACGTTCCTACCACCTCAAGCGTGACCATGTTATGAGATGATCTGATGGCAGTCTGTATGCTTTGTTGTTCATTTTTTTTAAATATCAAAAACCCAGCACAAAGAGGGATGCGACACAAAACGTTCACTGTGGCTGGAGGGTACAACTCTGGTTTTATGGCTACTTCGGCCTTGTAATAGAATGTACCCACAGGTAGCTGGAAAAAATAGGTTGGACAATTTGAGGATAGAAGATAATCTCATTGTGTCCTCATTTTAGCGAATTTTCGAAGAAAAGGAAGCTATTGTTCTCGGTCCAAAATTTTTAAAACTCGAATTTCCGAAAGATTTTTATACCAAAATCCGTTTCAGACCATCCTGAATTCCCTGCCGAAAGACACCAAAAATTATATGTATATATATATATATATTTATATATTTATATATTTATATATTTATATATATATTTATATATGTATGTGTCATTCCAGACGATAACTCTCGAAAGAATTGAGATAAAAAGTTCAAATTTGCACGAAAAATCTGTCTTGGCAATCTACAGGCTAAGTTCGAAGATGGGCAGAATCGGGTCACTCTAAGGGGGAGTTTTGGGGAGTTTTAGGGGGGGGGGGGGAATTACCCATAAATTCCCAAAATGAAAAAGTCTGACAAGTGACACCTCATTTTAAAGGTTTTTGTACGCTGAACACGATGGTGAAATCAGAATTGCGATATCTCATTCCATTCTCAAACTGGAGCACTTTGAAGATGAAGGAACGTGGTTATTTCTTGAGATGTTCTTCCTGGTTCGTCTGCTCTAATCCGATAACGGAATGGGATATCGCAATTCTGACTTCACCATCGTGTTCAGCGTTGGAAAATCTACAAACCGAGGTGTTACTCGGCAAAAAATGGAACAAAAAATTTGTTACGTACCCAATACCTACTCTTCTGGTATTCAAAACATTTTTGATTTCCCCCTCCCCCTCCTTCCACCCCAAATTTTACTTTGCGTAAAACTACTCCTGTTTTAATTTTGTATGGTATCAAGTTGGGAAAACATTGGCCGAAAATTAATTTTCAGAAAATTTTAGGCGGAGGAGGAAGATGCCGAAAACTTCGAAAATTCGCTCTTATAGCCATGCTGCATGACTGTGGTTTTTCATTAGTAGGCTAGCAACAGGAACCGCTCCCACCAATTAGAGCTGACCATCGCTTATGACTTTTGCTACCCAGCTTATCAAATTGCTGTTCACTCACTTGGATGAGCAACAGAGGTGGCATACATGGCACTACCCCGGAACCAAAGACTACTCCTCCATTTACAGCGAAAATACCTATCATCTTCCTCTTCTTCTTTAAATCTTTATCTGACGAAATAGTATATTAAATAGTATATAGGATTTGCCTTTTTAATTAAATTTTTTACCAGATGAATAAAACCTTTTACCAAATGAATTGAACCTTTTACCAAATGAATTGATCCTTTTGCCGAATGAACTGAAACATTTGACAATATTGAACCCTTTGCCTTTTCAAAAAAACGCCATGCGAAAAATGGATGTGGAGAGAAAAATCACGTCACAAACTGTTAGAAATCGGTGGGTAACTCATTTTTTACCTTGCTACCTGTCAATACCTTCTCAGAGACAATGGACTGAAATAATATGTCCATTGCATTATCTCTCAGAAGGTATTGACACGTTTACTCATTAAGAGTTGTTTAACATTGAGATCAAAAACCTCACTGCGCCTCGAATAAACTAATAATGTTACGAACATGTCACCTACTGCTTTTACCGAAAGCTGCCAATGGAGAACCACTACATTGACTTAATCACTTTCTCTTGATTTACATCTCCGATTTACAACCGAATTTGTCTGAAACGTTTGTTGTTTCTGTTCGTGTATCTACTGTAGTGAGCGCGTGGCGAGAGGGTAGGTGTGGATGGCTAGCTTGGAGAGATGGATAGCATGGGTGTAGGATGTGCCCAGGCAGGATCTTTTAGGTGAAGCTAACACCCCAGGTTGTTATCACCGCAGCGAACGTTAGAGGATGAAGGCTAGCATCCTGCGGTTGTTACCACCACAGCAGACGCTAGAGGAGATGAAAGGTAGTACTCCGGGTTGTTACCACCACAGCCAGTGCTAGATCTTTTTGGAAGCATATCCCGGGTTGTTATCACCACAGCGAATATGCGAGGGATAGGTGAAAGCGAGGAGGCGTGAGGTGAATGAGAGAGAGAGAAGTCGCAGGTAGGAGTGAGCATGGAAGAGTGAAGAGGTGGGCAAGCCGGGAGCCTTACAAAGGTGCCTCCACCTCGTACCCCGTCTACCAACGGCCGTTACTGTCCGCTGAGAGTCGTTGGGCGTTAGTGGAGGGAGAACCCTTTAGGCTTCTACCGAGGCGTCGTGCAGCTCGTCTTTATCCTTCTATTTATTAGTTACACACTTGTACATTACATGTGAGTGGTAGAGGGGTACCACAACATCTACCTCCCGCAGTTATGATATTTTCTTTTTCATTGAAACAGTATGTTGCGATTTTGCTTCTGGCTGCTGTTCATAATAAAAGGGTTTTAGTCCAATTTGAGTCGTTTTACTGAGGGTCAAAGGTTTAGTTCATGAGGCAAAAGGTTTAAATTCAATTGGCAAAAGTTATTAAACATTTGCCAATTTAATTCAATTTGCAAAAGGTTTAATTCATCTGGTAAAAGGTTTAATTACAAAGGAAAAATCCTATACCAACCCACTGTTTGTAATTCATTAGATCAATATAGGTAGTTTTTAGTTTACTCACTTGCACAACTCCATGAGGGAAAATAAGGTACCAATTATACTGGTCTTCCTCCAAGGGTAGTTCATAATCGTCATACATCGAAAATGTGGGACATGATACAGTGACATGGAAAGGTATTTCTCGCCTTGGTATGAACAAGATTTTGAGGGGCTTCCACGGAACAAGCGAGAACCAGTCGTTCATTTTCCATGACATGAATTCGTTATAATATTTCCCCCGGATCTTCACTGGTGCAGATACGGCGTTGATCAATACCAGCTGTCATGTGAAAGGAGTCTTTAAATTTTCAACAAACAAACAAACAATAATGAGAAATATACTGAGACGGTGTTGGGCAGATCCATTAGAAATAGGAAGTTGCCACACAAAAAGCGGTCTTCAAGGGCGAGTATTGAAGGGTTATGAAGGTTACTACAACAGCACCTAGGTAACACACTCCTTCAGAGACTATAATAATGAAAACCTACAGAAAATACGTACAGACTAGACATATTACACGAAGATCTCATGTAAATATATGTACATAAAACATTTTTACGTGAATATTATTACATGGCCAGTTTCTGAGCCGTAACTCAAGAAATCCACTTCGTTTATAACCTTATATTGAATTACTGCACACCAGAAAACAGTGAAGACATAAAGGCACATTCCAACGCCTACTAAAGTCAACAGCAATGCTGATTCGTTTTTGATAAATTTCTTCAGTTGAGGGAGTATAAAATACTCAAATGCAGCGGATATTATACAATAGAATGCAGCTATTATGCCTCCTGTTGGGAACTGTTCGGTGTCGTATTTCAACATGGGAAACTGAATGTGGTAGTAATATTCTGGAAAAAACAATAATATGAGTATTACTTGTCAAAACAAGGAAAGAATGTTATCATTCATTGAAGGTATGGTTCCGACGGCGCAATTGCGACTAAGTATTGGCAGGTTCCGCTGAGTCGACAAAGAAATATGGTGGAATAAGTAGGGCTTTGAACGAAAATCGTCCCTCGATCATTGCGGATATCCTCATTACAGATTACGCAAGACTGAACTGAGCTTGGGTAGCCAAAAAAAAATCTTTTAAATGCGACCCAAATATCTTTTGTTTCTACAATCGTATTTATTTTATTGGACCCAAAACCCAATACTTCCAAAAAACTTAATAATTTCGACTGACAAACCCACTTTCAAACAAAAACAGTATTCAGAAATTGATTCAACATTTTAATACGATTCTGAAAAAGGTAGGTAGGTAGGATAAATTTTGTTCAGTTGTTTACCTTACTGGAATTTCTTTGTTCTTTGTGTGGGGTTTTTGTTGGTTCTAATACTATTTACTGCCTTAGTTACTGTGTATTTTCTCAACATATTTCAATTACAGTTAGTTTTTATCTAACTAGTTCCTGCCTTATAGGTTATATTATTAGTTTAATGAAATGTAAATACTAATATAATTATTTGGCTTTTATTTTGATATAATGTGGAAATAAACTCTCTCTCCCTCTCTCTCCCTTCCTTGAGTTAGGAGCTGATTAATAAATTTAAAATCCCTCCTAATGTATATTGTCGACTATTGTGTGGGTTGGCCTTCTCTGCCCTGCGGCATCCATTGAATCCTTCATCCGACCCATAGAATCCTCCTTCTCTTATGGGATTCATGAAGATGAAAACTGACTGCGTTTTCATCCTCCTGTGTACTGGATTAAATAACTAGACACCCATCTTTAGGAAAACAGTTTAATTTATATCGAGTAATACACGAGACGAATTTCACGCAACGCAACGGCAATCGTAATCAGGTACGTACTACATGCGATATCTATCTTATCTACCGGCGGCCTGAAAGGTAGCGAGACGTTCTATTGTTAGAATCCTTACTTGTCTATAGGTAGGTGCACAACATCCTGAATCCCCTAAGACCTAAGCAGGAAACTAAGAGCATTCGCCTCCCAAACGGATGCCCGAAAACAGTAAATATGGCACGGATGCCATTGTCTAGCAAACTGCGGGAACTGCATCGCACTGCCTCTCGAAATCGCCACTGGAACCATACCTCATCACTAGAAAGCAGGTGGTGCAGCAAATGCCTCAAGGCGAGCAGCCTCCTCTGGCTGAATGATAAAGGATGTAGATACTTACCAATTAAAACTTCCATAATGAAGTAGCAGGACAGCGGGGCCATTACCATTAGTATGCCAACAAAAGCACGAGAGTTGAGGGCTGTTCTCTCACTGAATCGAAACAACCTGAAATCTCGCCATCCAGGAGTATTAAAGGTACTTTGCTTGCAACAGAGTTTATCGATTTTCTTGAGCAAGTAGCAAAATGAATTTGCAAAAGTCTTCTCGATGCAACAATAATTTGTTTTTCTCTTTAAAATAAGAAAAATTAAATAATTGTGGATTCCCAAATAGGCAAGTACCTAGCTGGGTAAAAAATTTTGGTTTTCAACAAAGCTATCGAAAGAAACAGTACAGCCACCATAAAACGACTACTGTTCAAATAAGTAGAGCATCTGTTAGAAATGTCAACATCCGGTTGGTAAACACCGGAAGTGAGGAAAGGATGAGTGCCTTGCTAACGAAACAAAAGGTACACTGAACAGTAGAACAAGATAACCAACGATTCTGTTATTACTTACTTTCAAGAAGAAGATTTGTTTGAAGATGAGCATAAAAGACAAGTAGATACCCATAAAAGCAATATTGACAGCCATGAGAGCTGAATACCAGATACGGCTGGATCGAACAAGGAATATACAAAGGGCTGCTGCAAATGTGGCAAAATTCCAGGCAAGCACCAGAAGAACGAAGAATGTCCTCTTTGACTGAAACTGGTATCGAGTCAAGATAGCTTTCACCACGAGAATAATTCTCAATGGCTCGAATAGACTGGAAACAATAAAAACTAGGATGATGATATCTACTGAATATAACAGCTACTGAATTTAACTCTACAAATCTGGTACACGTACAAATTAATGCCATATTGCAAAAGGCATATATCATATATGAAGAGTTTTTGCCTTGCAGGTAGCATGTACGCAGGGGCTGACATAACAAAGAAGAAGCAAGGCAAGCAAATGAAAGAGCATAAGCTTGCAACAACTAGATAATATTTGTAGCGTCCAAGATACGAATCACACATCACAGCCAATGGTATCACGAGAAAGCATGCAACAAACCTGGAACAGCAGATTCAAAAATTCAGGTAGTCATTAGTTTCCCTAGAAGTAACCGAAGTTAGAAGTTGTTACGCTTCTCCTTACTCCTCAATTAAGCCCAAAGTTTTCAATCGCGTCAAATTTTCCAAAAAATACTTATCTATACATATAATAAAACAGTGTCTGTTTGTCTGTCTGTTTGTTTGTCTCGGCATCAATTGAGAACGGCTGAACGTAGAAAGTTGCGGCTGGTACCATTTGACGCAGAATTTATCTGGGAAGGTTTATGAAAAATCCGCATTTGAATCTGTCCATCCGTTGAAACGCTATGAATGAAATACTACTAAAAAACGTGTTATAATCACTTCTATGAGGACGTTTATGCTTATAATAACTTTGAACGGTTGGACGTAAATCCGATTGTAGAAAGTTGCGGCTGGTACCAATTGACGCAGAATTTATCTAGGAAGGTTTATGAAAAATCCGCATTTGAATCTGTCCATCCATTGAAACGCTATGAATGAAATACTACTAAAAAACGTGTTATAATCACTTCTATGAGGACGTTTATGCTTAAAATAATAACATTGAACGGTTGGACGTAAATCCGATTGTAGAAAGTTGCGGCTGGTACCATTTGACGCAGAATTTATCTGGGAAGATTTATGAAAAATCCGCATTTGAATCTGTCCATCCGCTGAAACGCTATGAATGAAATACTACTAAAAAACGTGTTATAATCACTTCTATGAGGACTTTATGCTTATAATAACTTTGAACGGTTGGACGTAAATCCGATTGTAGAAAGTTGCGGCTGGTACCATTTGACGCAGAATTTATCTAGGAAGGTTTATGAAAAATCCGCATTTGAATCTGTCCATCCATTGAAACGCTATGAATGAAATACTACTAAAAAACGTGTTATAATCACTTCTATGAGGACGTTTATGCTTATAATAACATTGAACGGTTGGACGTAAATCCGATTGTAGAAAGTTGCGGCTGGTACCATTTGACGCAGAATTTATCTGGGAAGATTTATGAAAAATCCGCATTTGAATCTGTCCATCCGCTGAAACGCTATGAATGAAATACTACTAAAAAACGTGTTATAATCACTTCTATGAGGACTTTATGCTTATAATAACTTTGAACGGTTGGACGTAAATCCGATTGTAGAAAGTTGCGGCTGGTACCATTTGACGCAGAATTTATCTGGGAAGGTTTATGAAAAATCCGCATTTGAATCTGTCCATCCATTGAAACGCTATGAATGAAATACTACTAAAAAACGTGTTATAATCACTTCTATGAGGACGTTTATGCTTATAATAACTTTGAACGGTTGGACGTAAATCCGATTGTAGAAAGTTGCGGCTGGTACCATTTGACGCAGAATTTATCTGGGAAGGTTTATGAAAAATCCGCATTTGAATCTGTCCATCCGTTGAAACGCTATGAATGAAATACTACTAAAAAACGTGTTATAATCACTTCTATGAGGACGTTTATGCTTATAATAACATTGAACGGTTGGACGTAAATCCGATTGTAGAAAGTTGCGGCTGGTACCATTTGACGCAGAATTTATCTGGGAAGATTTATGAAAAATCCGCATTTGAATCTGTCCATCCGCTGAAACGCTATGAATGAAATACTACTAAAAAACGTGTTATAATCACTTCTATGAGGACGTTTATGCTTATAATAACTTTGAACGGTTGGACGTAAATCCGATTGTAATTAGATTCTGGATTCAGCTCGACGAGTACATTCAAGTGGTACTTCAATCAGGATGTTAGTGGGAGGGGGGTACAGGTTATGAGAGGGGGGGGGGGGGGGGTCTACAGTAATTTCAAAACTACTTGACCAATTGGCGTGCAACTTTGGGAATTTGTTGTGTGAACATTGAGGAATGTTTCTAACCAGGTAGGGAGGGTTCATAGGATACGGGGGGGGGGGGGGGGTTAATGGCAGTTAGGGTTGGCATTGGGGAAGGTTTCTGATCAGTTGAGGAGGGGGGGTTACAGGGGGTGTCTGTTCTACCGTTGCGAAGCGCGGGTACACAGCTATACCGAATAAATTTAAAAAAAAAATAGGTACCTTTAGTTGGACGCCACTCTCTTTTTTAAGCGTGGGCTATGGTATCAGAATACCCATGTGGTATTAATCCTCAATTAAGCCCAAAGTTTTCAATCGCGTCAAATTTTCCAAAAAATACTTATCTATACATATAATAAAACAGTGTCTGTTTGTCTGTCTGTTTGTTTGTCTCGGCATCAATTGAGAACGGCTGAACGTAGAAAGTTGCGGCTGGTACCATTTGACGCAGAATTTATCTGGGAAGGTTTATGAAAAATCCGCATTTGAATCTGTCCATCCGTTGATACGCTATGAATGAAATACTACTAAAAAACGTGTTATAATCACTTCTATGAGGACGTTTATGCTTATAATAACTTTGAACGGTTGGACGTAAATCCGATTGTAATTAGATTCTGGATTCAGCTCGACGAGTACATTCAAGTGGTACTTCAATCAGGATGTTAGTGGGAGGGGGGTACAGGTTATGAGAGGGGGGGGGGGGGTCTACAGAAATTTCAAAACTACTTGACCAATTGGAGTGCAACTTTGGGAATTTGTTGTGTGAACATTGAGGAATGTTTCTAACCAGGTAGGGAGGGTTCATAGGATCCGGGGGGGGGGGGGTTAAAGGTAGTTAGGGTTGGCATTGGGGAAGGTTTCTGATCAGTTGAGGAGGGGGGGATATACAGGCATATTAAAATACATGACCGTTGGCTCCATTTATTTAAATCGCAGCAACACGCGTCGGTTCAAATAGTATAATAGGTATATCATAAAACAGTGTCAGTCTGTTTGTTTGTCTCGGCATCGATAAATGAGAACGGCCACTAATCAAACAATAACCAATTACTCAAACCAAAATTTTCACTTGGGACGCACCCTTGAACCGTGGCTTACGGTAGCAAACAACCACTCTTTGTCAATCCTGAGGTGGTATCTGTTATGAGTGGGGCCTGTCCTAAAGGGGGTGTCTGTTCTACCGTTGCGAAGCGCGGGTACACAGCTAGTACCAAATAAATTTAAAAAAAAAATTAGGTACCTTTAGTTGGACGCCACTCTCTTTTTTAAGCGTGGCTATGGTATCAGAATACCCAAGTGGTATTAATCCTCAGTTAAGCCCAAAGTTTTCAGTCGCGTCAAATTTTCCAAAAAATGCCTACTTACACCAAATAAATTTAAAAAAAATTAGGTACCTTTAGTTGGACGCCACTCTCTTTTTTTCATAATACCCATGTGGTACTCAAAAATGATATGTAAAGAACTGGGAAGTAGGAAAGTAGATCGGTTGGAACACCTAATTAGAATTAGAAATGCTGTGGCTGGGCCAACAAAAAACGGAAATTAACTACTAGTACTTTCAGGCCATACGAAGAAATAAAAGTACAAAAGAAAAATTGGTACCTAGTACTATCCCTATCTTGCATCAGAACTGCCGAGAGCCGCCCTAAAACTAGGAGGGGAGGGAGGAGGGCTTTACCTAATATTAATCTACTCATGGCTGGGGGGGTACTAAATTCTAAATTAAAACTACTTGTCGGAAAATGTCGGATGTTTGCTAGAAAGATATAAAAAAGGCATACCTTTCTGTATAAAATTTAGAAATACTTACGGATATTATGACATGATGGATAAACTGGACATGGATTTCTTAAACAATTATGGGTACACAAAACACACCAAAAACGTAGGGTTTAAGGAGCAAAAAATTATTCCCAATGTGCCTTTCAACTGCAAATTCCAGTACCACGATGAAAAGTACTCCGCTCGAAAATCAAAAATCCACCTGAGAATTCTCCAAAAACATGATACTAATGATACGTGACGATATATAAATTGACAAAAAAAAATATGAATTTACAACAGTGATACTTGCAGGTCTAAAAATCGGGTATTTAGGATATTATACAAAAAGGGACACCAGGAATGCGGTGAGCATACCATTTGGTGAATAACACTTCCAAAAATCCGCTACACGGGGCAATGCAAGTTAACACAGCTAACAACCAGATCCTGCGTAGTGCAGAGGAATCAGTACTATTGATCACTCGAAATATAACTGTCGCCGTATCCCTTTACAATATACCACTCAATGTACATTTAAGAATGTTTCCAATAATGCCAAGGGGAAGGCGAGCTACGTGACAAGAGGGACGTAACCAGGTTGCCTCCCTCCACCGTCCGAGGACCGGGGGAGGGTAGAGGCGCCTTTATAAGCCCCCCCCCCCATCCTTGCCCGGCTCGTCATTCTACCGATCCCACTCCAACTCGATGTCTTCTCTCTCTCGCGTTACCCTTCTCCCCGACCTCGCTCTCATAAAAGATACCAATGTGAAGGGGGGACGTGGAAGCTCGCAATTAATCGGCTCCGAAGAAAGGCGACTTCGGTGAGTCTTTATTGCTTCACACCTACTTGTTATTCTGATTGTATCAAAATTGATAAAAATTGCCCTCAAGCCCTAGTGCACAACAGAATTTTCCTGCACAGTAGAATAGCCCTCAAGGCATACACAATAAATATCAAGGAGTGCATAAATTCTCTTAGTTATACAGGGTGTAACCCTGCAGGAGTCAATTCTACAGCTAATTTCCAGTAAAAAGTTCCTCTAGACTTTTTTTAACCGCCTTATTTTGGGAGTATTTTCACTTTTGAATTTTTTTCCGTGTTTTCAACCTTATACTCGTACCACTATAACGGCAGTAATTCCCTTAAATTACGCTGTAAAATAAAAAAATAAGGACGCCGTTGAAAAGAGCGTTATATTTCATATCAGAATATGACCCTAACATAAATTTTGAAGTACATTCAGAGGGGCGAAAACTTGTACTGAAGAGAAAATGTTCTCAAATTTTCAAAATCACTATTGTCTAAAAAATAATGGGTACTTGAACAGGCATAGCGGGAAAAACTTCCTCAACTCTCAGCTTTCCAACGGTGTAGTTAGTTTTCGTTTTACTGCACTAATTAGGAGAGAAGATAAAGTTTGACTTCAAACAAACGTGTGTTGGGGGTGGAGTATTTATGCTGGGGTATTTATGACTCGATCGGGGCATGGCTAGAGGAGTCAGGTGTCGTTTTCTACGTAACTGTTCACGCTCAATCGAATGGTGCCACTCCCATACCTCCCCGACCGTTAGTCCCAAATAATGTTGATGTATGTAGCTACCTGCTAATTGCTGTGATAGGTATTACACTAAAAGCAATTTTAATGTTAATTAATTTATCTATCTATCTTTAATTTATCTATTCTTTGCCTTCTGGTTTGAAGTGCCCCACCGGGTGGCTGATTTTGCCCCTCTAGTGGGGCAGTTTCAACCAAAATGCAATTTGTAAAAGAATGTTCAACTTGTCGTCTCATTAACATTTTGGCCTTTGTAATTGATAGCCATTCGAAAAAACCATACACTCTTGGCTACAGATCATTTGCTTTCAAAAATGGCTGGAACCGCCCCTCTCTCCTCTGCTCAATTACCAACAGTGTTTGTCAAAACTAAAGTACTTATACAGATACGGTGATTGTAACAGTGATGTGGAAACTGACGATTTCGAGAACGACAATAATTACTTGATCAGAACAATGTTTTGGAGAATCCTTAGCTCATCAATGTTGATAATGAATCTCGCAAGACCGTGGAGGAAGAAGAGGCTGCAGCTCGCCTTCACAAACATGTATATAACCTCCATTGCAAGCAATACGTAAACAAAAGCCAAGTTTTGGGTACTTCCCATATTTGCCAACACTTCATCCTCCGCTGTTGGAGGTGGCGGTAGCAGGACGGTGCTGCGATTGCTAGAAGATAGGACTGTGGATGACGACATCTTGGGGTTCTCATTCCTTTTGTTCCACAACCAATATTATTATTATTTTACTACACAACGAAATACTCGCACTAAAATATAGATCTAAATATACCTACTGCAATGTACCTAACGAAAAATAGAATGATTTTATTGTTGATCTTGGCGATATTCAAATGTCCGCATTCAACTTAGTTGATTGGTAAGTAAGTTAGTTGCAGTAGCTGTTCATGGAATAGCGACTAGTGATGCAGGATTGGTAATTGGCAGTATTTCATCGGAACTGAACATGCTGTGGTACTGTTATCTACTGTGGCGTTGTGTGGTCTACCATACTGGGCAATGAGACTGATGAGTGACAGTCGGGTAGATAGGTAGGAGGTACCCGCAAGGGCAAACCGGTGCAAGAAGGAGCAGGAGTACTAGAACCATCAGAGACACGGACCTACATATTTCACTACTTCTACGAGGTGAAAGAACAAAAACTCTTGGTTGAAGCTGAAATTTTGGACACCATTAAAACACCGCCCGATCGTGGTTACCCACTTCGCAATTATTATCTCCGAATGCATGCGAAACAAATATTTTTTGTGACGCAGCCTATATATGCATTAGGTATGAATCCATTACTTAGAATAATAGACAGGTGTATTAGGTATTACCCCCGATAGTTACAAGAAACAACAATAAACACGGATGGAGATCAGTTGATTCGATCGCTTACTTTTTGAATTCCACACTTGAATTCTGCTGCTGCCGCCAATGGAATTATCCAATAGAAGTATCGATACGTCGATAATATCGAACCGTAAGTATCGATAACTTTCGGTACTAATAGGTACTTGCACAAAAAAAGCTGCAAATTATTACACAACGGATTATTATTTACCTGTACAGATGCCCCTTCTACGTAGATCACTGTTTTCTGTGGTCAATACCCTCGAGCTCCCTCCAGGAAAGCCCTAAATGGAGTACTGGAGCCATCCCGGGGATTAAAGTTTCATACAAATGCGCGGTATTCAATAATTTAATCATTAATAATTTGTAGTTATTCATGAAGCATAAGGTAAATAATGAACCGTTGTGTAATAATTTACCTGTATAAATAGATGCCCCTTCTGCATAGATAGTATAATAAACCGTTGTGTAACAATTTACTGTCGTATAATAATTTACCGTTGCGTAATAATTTACCCAATAATACTTCAACTTTGTTCAAGTTGCAAAAGTATCTATATACCTATCAACAAAATCGAAAAGAGCCATCATTTTTCAAATGGAATAATAATATATAACAGAACAACCAACTCTAATTCATACAGCCATCCGTGATTATAATCAGGTGCTCCCTAGCGATGATATCTGGGCCGGATTTATACCGTTTGATTCACGATCATGCGGACGAAGCGTTTCGGTGCAAGCGAACGGTCAGTCTTACAGTGCTCTGAGTGGTCTCAAAAAATTCTTTAGTTCAAGATCAATTTAAAAGCGTAAAAAAACCATACCCATCTATTGAAAGTTTTCGAACTACGGCGTTATGAATACTTCAACCCCTATTTTTAACCCTCACCACTTAGAGATGACTGACAGTAACGCCGAGCTTCACGGACCAACTAGACCCCAAACGGGACCTACAAACCAAACTTCATTAATTTTTGTTTATGGTAACTAAGAAAAGTGCGAAGTACGGCGTACGGTGTAGCAGCATACCGTCCAGCCAATTCATAGGCTATTCGCCTGCTCACACGAAAATTAACAAAAAAGTTTCGTCGTCGTATGCGGGAACAACTTCTTCCAGATAGTTTTCATTATTTTTTTTAAAACTAGATGGAGTAAATTCAAATCACCATCCAATGATAGATACCTCGAAAGGAGTGACAGACCCCGCGTCACGAAAAATATCAAAATTCAGGTATCACGCACACAGAACGAACAACAACGACATGAAAGACGGTGCGATGAGAAATGATTTCATTGGCTCGAGCGGTATTGGGGGGCAAACAGTCAGAAATTAGTACAAGGGAAAATCCGGGGACTGATCTGACGGTCTTCGAACCGTCAGAAAAACACTGCGAACAGAATCCTATGGGTGCTATAGAGACCGAAACCAGTCCGCAAGACCACCGCGAACGCCAAGTGATGGAGCTGACGGTTTGAAAACAGGCAGATGGCCACCGCGAACAAACCGTATATCACTTTTCACTAACACTCGCAAATTTTCCACACACGAAAACATTACGATGTCAAACACATCATCAGTATGCAATAAAAATAGTTCATTTTTACTGGTTGTAGGAAGAAGGGTATTCAACGCTGTATAAACATCTTCCAAATTTCGGGGCAAACGAGGAATTTACCTTCCTTTTCACCGTCCATTTACGATCGTATACTGAAAGAGAGACCGCTGATGCAGAAGGAATATCGAAGATCGCGAGATAACAGCATTCATGTTGGTTCAGGTGACAGTTGACAAACAAAAACGGCGCCCTGCGAGAGCCCGAGCGTCCTAATGCTTAGGGCGGAATTCATAGTCGCTCCTCAAGGTGAGAAAAATCTCACCTCAAGCCAAGGTGAGGTTCAGCTCAAGGGAGGGCGTCCGTATTCATAGTGCAACTGTACTGATGTGGAGGGTGGCCTCGGCTCACGTTTTTCTCAAGGTGGGTTGGGGAGGATTGGTGTCTCTGTGGACATGTTTGGTGAAGTTCCATAGGGATTGTTCGCCACCACCAAGCCAAGACAGATAAAAAGGGTATGAAAACCTGTTTCACTTGCGTTTTGTGTTCTGTGTTCCTAAGAGCAAATTGCTTTCCAGAAAAACACACATTGTTCTGTGTTCAATCTTTTTTCGAAAATGAATAAAAAAACGCTGCAAATCCCTGCACAACGGTTTATTATTTTGTACAGAATACCCTTCTGTTACAGAGCACAGCTCTCTTCATTGATAACCCGTCTATATTACATCATATATTTTATTCTATGTACATATTATGTAGATCACAGATCCTCCGCAGGTTAGTACCTAACCCCGTAGTCGTTACTAGGTGCCTATCTAAATCACGAGTTAAATGTTGCTAAAATAATTCTGTCGATGACAAACAATACCTAAAATGGCAAAAAGAAACGCAAATAATGAAGTTCTGAAGGGAGATTGTTGATGTGGAGTGAAAAAAGTTGCAAATTAAAAAAAAATTAATTTTATTATATTGGCAATTATTTTCTCAGAAGAAGAAAAAACCCTATTTAACACCGCTGTTGAAAATACAAGAATATTGTGGACTGGAAAAAAAGGAAATGCTGCTCAAGGAAAAAAACAGAGATACCACAAAATGTTGAATAACCTATTCAAGTTTGAGTTAATAGTAATATTTTTTTATAGTTTTGAATATATTTTAAAAAATTTCAGGATGTTTCTACATCTTTTATATCTTTATATATCTCTTAAAGCGTGGTGGTGGGTTTACAATATAAAAAGTTCATTTTATAATTAAAACATTTACGTATTGAAATATTAAAACGCATATTAATAATTAGTAATTTCTTAAATGAATCAGTTGGTTGATTTTGCGGAGGAGGAGGAACCTATTCATAGGGGGATGGCACGACGTCGTTATCTTCTGACGTCCTACTGTTTTCCTTACATATTCCAGTGTTCTATAAAATGGATCATGCTGGGATGGTGCGAACAGTATGAGTCAGATTGTTTGTAATTCAAAATATAAACAGGCCTCTGAGGTGCATTCCCCATGGAATATTAACAGTACCAATACGTCAACCACCATTTCTTTGTTGAAGCGAAATCTCCATCTGAATTGGCCGTCATCATATTTTTCCATTGGATTTTGGAGGTCTCGGATGTACTTATCCAGATAACGAAAAACAGGCTGATGAAAACGGAGGTACGGACGTAGGTACCTACTTCTATGCATGTGCTTTTTGTGTGTATACAGGGTTCGTTCTTACCGGTTAGGAACTCGGGCCAGCTGATTTTCCATCTCATCATCCCAATTGAAATATCCTATGCGTAATCCATTATTGGTTTGGAATCAGGGGAAAATACTCACAAAGCAGGAAAGGCATTGTGGTAAAACACGAAAAAAATGCTAGCTAATCCACCCTTGAGGGTCCTTTTCACGTCCCTTCCTCTAAGCACCCTTGAGGATGCTTTCCAGCTGTTTGGAGGGTACCCTTAGCGAAGAAATTTGTTTATGAATAGGAACTCGAAACGGTCCCTCAAGGGTACCCTTGTGAACTGAGCCCTATGAATAGGTTGAGGGATTGGTATGTCCCCTTGGGGGCACCCTCTGCTCAAACGCCCAAGGGTACCCTTGCTTATGCCTTTATGAATACCGATAAGGGTGCGTCCACCCTTGAGGGGCTTGTTGGAGGGTACCCTTGGCCTTGAGGGGGGACTATGAATTCCGCCCTTAATCCCCCTAATCTAATGGTTAATCCTCCTCGGGCGCGAGTTAAAGGATTCCGCTGTGAAATTGGGAAGGAAAATAGTGATTTATCATTTTGATTGCGACTAACCTTTTGCATAATGCACGGGTGCGAGTTATAAACTGGGTGCGAGTACTACTGCTCACTTTTGAACGAGGACGGGTACGAGTTCAACAGGGACGGGTGCGAGCTCTATACGGCGTACGGCGGACAGACAGAAATTTTTTTATTGCATTTTCGGATTCTACATACAAGGAGGGGTAAAAAAAATTTTCATGCTCGACTCCAAAGTTTCTCTATTGTAAATAATAATAAAAAAGCTGCAAATTATTACATAACAGTTTATTATTTACCTGTATAGATGCCCCTTCTGCGTAGATCACTGTTTTCTGTGGTCAATACCCTCGAGCTCCCTCCAGGAAAGCCCTAAATGGAGTACTGGAGCCAGCCCAGGATTAAAGTTTCATACAAATGCGCGGGAATCAATTATTAAATAATTGATTATTGGCAAAGCATAAGGTAAATAAACCGTAGTGTAAATATTTACCTGTATAGATGCCCCTTCTGCGTAGATAGTATAATAAACCGTTGTGTAATAATTTACCCAATAATACTTCAACATTTGTTCAAGTTGCAGAGGTACCTATCAACAAAATCCGTAAGAGCCATCAATCGGGCGCGGGATTCAACAATTCAATCATTTTTATTTGTAAATATTCATGAAGCATAAAGTAAATAATAAACCGTTGTGTAATAATTTACCTTTATAGGTGCTCCTTCTACGTAGATAGTATAATGAACCGTTTTTTATCATTTACCGTTGTGTAATAATTTGCCTATCAATAACACTTCAACGGTTGTTTAAGTAGCAGAACTACACCTATCAACAAAATCCAGCCCCTTCTACGTAGATGGTATAATGAACCATTGTGTAATTATTTACCACTGAGTAATAATTTACCCATCAATTATAGTACTTCAACATTTGTTCAAGTTTCAAAAGTACCTACCAACAAAATCCAATAAATCCAACATTTTTCAAATGAAATAATATCGCAGAACAACCAACAAGACTTCATACAGCCATCCGTGATTATAATCAGGCGCTCCCTAGCGATGATCTGGGCCGGATTTTCACCGTTTGATTCACGATCATGTTGACGAAGCTTTTCGGTGCAAACGAACGACTGGTCGCACAATGCTTCGGGTGGTCTCAAAAAATTATTTAGTTGAAGATCAATTTAGAAACGTAAAAAAAACTGTACCCTTCTATCGAGAGTTTTCGAGCTACGGCGTTCTGAAAATTTCAATCCATTTAGATTCAATCCAATCAATTTAGAACATATTCCAAACGCCTTACTTCATGAGAAAAAAAATAATTCACCTGCTTAGTCATGAAAATGTGGAAAAACTGACTCTTGGTGAACAAAAATGAGTGGAAGGCTGGTATAAGGTTATGATTCAGAGATAAAGTTCACAGCCAAAAGATGATAAAGGATTTTTGTACATTTTGTGAGATACCTGTAGATTTTACAAATGGAAAATATAGTGGATGGTGGTGGCTTCGAAGGTAGAACGACCGGTTTGATACCATCAACATCACTAGTGGACTTTTCACGTGTGCCCGCCCATTGGATGAAGGGGAAAAGTATAATGAATCAGTGATACATCATCCCAAACGCAAAAGTTATAGCTGAGCTATAGGTTTCTTTGCTGTGGGTTTTACGGGTGACAAGCAAACCACTAGCTAACAGTCTTATGAACCGCCCAGTGAGCCTGTGCGACCTGGGCCAACCTGGAAACCACTTGAATGTCACAAGCACAGCGAATGGGTTTTGCCGGAACTATACAGAAAGAGGAAGAGAATCGCGTCCGAAGCTAGAAATCAGATGATTTGTTGGCTATCGCTGATGGGGGTGGTGAGGTAGGTACTCGTCAGAAAGCAATAAGTTGAAAAGCCCTCCGAACGATCTGGCGACTGGAAACCCGTCCGCAAGTGGTCAGAAGAACATAACGAAAAGGTGGACATGCATATGATACAGTAGCAGAAGAGTCAGGAAATCCACTATGAACGGAACGCCCAAGCGACTTTTTTCTAATGGTTTGCGTCTGGCTTTTTCGGCACAGTGAACAAGCCTATTATCTCTCTCATTTATACTGTCAACAAATAACGTTGTAGTAGTCACAAGGCCGAGCACTGGTATGTCAACTTCCAACACTTACCACCTACGTACCTACTATGTACCTCTAAGTGTTGGAAGTTGACATTTATCAGTAGCTAAGTGTTGGAAGTTGCTAAGTAGCTAAGTGTTGAAAGTAGCAAAGTAACTAAGTGTTGGAAGTTGCTTCATTTATCAGTAGCATAACGCAGCAATATATGTATATTTTTAAATAGCTCAACCAACCAACAAACAAAATTCTCGAACTTTATTGTCAAACCATGAAAAACATGTTCAAGGGAAAATATTGGATTCATTTAGGAAGATAATTAATTATCCCTATCTCTCTTTCGTGTCCGGGACGGTCTCGTCTTCAGTTAACCTCTGGGTGTCAGATCCTGTTACGAGTGATCTTCTCTGACGAGTTGGCGAACGTCTGACAAGAAACCTATCGAATGCCAAGAAATATTTTCATGATATGTACCTAGGTGAGAAGGCGAAGAAAAAAGTATGCTTCCCTACAATGAGATTTGGAATCAGATAGAAACTTAAGGAGTTATATTACAATTAGTGGAGAATTGTTATACTAAGGTAAATATCAAGTAAGTAGATGTAGGGAAAATATTGATTTCCTACTTATTAATTTTACTCGGATGCTAGCTGCAATTAGTATTGTAGTTGCAAGAAGTTCATTGCAACTACATGAAGAAAGGAAGGTAGGTATAGAGTCAGAAAATAATACAAAGGGGAAGAGGTGAGGGCATTCAACCACTGAATCTGTACATCAAATTAGGTAGTAGGTACTTCAATTTAGGCCGCGTCTCTATAGGCTTAAATCACCCTGGAATATACAGAGAAGTTTTTAGGATAGCATGTCCATCTGTATGTATTGTAACGATTGTGGCAAAGATTTGCGACCTAGCACCGAATTCGATCGGAAACGTTAACGCTTAACATGAGAGGGATTTCGTATAACAAAAATGTTTTCCTCACCAGGGTGATCACTATGTTACATTACCACTGTAGAATCTGGTGCAGAAATAACTAGTCGAATGATCCCACCGTAGTGGTTGAACGTATGCACCCAACAGTGCATTCGATAAATTTCACACAAAAATTGAAAATACCATGATAGCCTGAGGTTTTGGGGTTTTCCCTATTATCCTGGAGGTCAAGGCACACGCAGCATGAGGAGCATCCATGACTTCTGTTAGCGAATTTTCGAATAAAAGGAAGCTATTGTTCTCGGTCCAAAATTTTTAAAACTCGAATTTCCGAAAGATTTTTATACCAAAATCCGTTTCAGACCATCCTGAATTCACTGCCGAAAGACATCAAAAATTATTAATTGCTATGCAATTTTAACGCCGGGGGTCATGTGAAAAAAATGTCCTGTCACAATATCCTGTCACAAAAACGCGTCACGCAAAGAGGAATGTGATGAAGATGAGCACAAAGAGGAATGTGATAAAGATGAGCACAAAGAGGAACGTGATAAAGATGAGCACAAAGAGGAATGTGATAAAGATGAGCACAAAGAGGAATGTGATAAAGAATTACCAACGTTATCTTTGTTACCTATGTGTGTTGGTGGTGTGGGGGGGGGGGGGGGGGTAAATTGCATAGCAAATTCTCCTTTGTTATACGAAGTATAAGAACACATCCTTCGGGGGTGAGGAACGGCGAAGCCGTTCCGAGGGGGCGGAGCCCCCTTTGGGGGTCCAGGGGGCTTATATATTTATATATGTATGTGTCATTCCAGACGATAACTCTCGAAAGAATTGAGATAAAAAGTTCAAATTTGCACGAAAAATCTGTCTTGGCAATCGACAGGCTAAGTTCGAAGATGGGCAGAATCGGGTCACTCTAAGGGGGAGTTTTGGGGAGTTTTAGGGGGGGGGGGGGGAATTACCCATAAATTCCCAAAATGAAACAGTCTGACAAGTGACACCTCATTTTAAAGGTTTTTGTACGCTGAACACGATGGTGAAATCAGAATTGCGATATCTCATTACGTTCTCAAACTGGAGCACTTTGAAGATGAAGGAACGTGGTTATTTCTTGAGATGTTCTTCCTGGTTCGTCTGCTCTAATCTGATAACGGAATGGGATATCGCAATTCTGACTTCACCATCATGTTCAGCGTTGGAAAATCTACAAACCGAGGTGTTACTCGGCAAAAAATGGAACAAAAAATTTGTTACGTATCCAATACCTACTCTTCTGGTATTCAAAACATTTTTGATTTCCCCCTCCTCCCCCTTCCACCCCAAATTTTACTTTGCGTAAAACTACTCCTGTTTTAATTTTGTATGGTATCAAGTTGGGATAACATTGGCCGAAAATTAATTTTCAGAAAATTTTAGGCGGAGGAGGAAGATGCCGAAAACTTCGAAAATTCGCTCTTATAGCCATGCTGCATGACTGTGGTTTTTATATTTTTGAATGCCATTAGATTCCATTCTAAGAATTTTGAGACTAAACGCACTCTCCTACTATTAGTTCTTTTTCTATGATCTTTCAAAGTTTCGACAACAAATGACGTCACAATGGGCAAGGAGTTCCCAGGCAGGAGGGGTGCAATGACGTTACTTGTTGTCGAAAATTTAAAAGCTCGCAGAAAAATAACTGTTCGCCGTAGTTCGGTTCGTCTCAACATTATTAGAAAGGAACCTAGGTACTTTCATTCAAAATTGGGAAAGTAATATAAACAGAAGTCATGGGTATTCCTCATTAAAATTTTGGGAAAACCGTTGATTTTTGGTAAAATGAAAAAGGTTTTGTTTCTATGGTGGTCGAGTAGTGCCGCCTTTCCCTTGTAATACATAAGCCCATTTTGATCCTGTCGATGCACACCGCTGAGCACTGTATAGGTATCTATCAGGGTCATAACTACCTGAAACGAGACTCTCCATTGCTTCAACATTTAGATCTCTCTACTCTTAGGAAATACATTGATAAAATGGATCCACACATCAAGCAGTCTACAGGGAAGACCATTCTCCCCTGCCCTCAGTGAATTATTATTATTTTACTTGAATATTGCCCAGCGCCTATATCAGGTGGAATAAACCGGTTCCGGTGAGACCACCTAAACCCCGAGCGTGGTTAGTACTCGGATGGGTGACCGCTGTGACACGTCCAGTCCACGTATGACCCATGTAGCTGTTGGGCGAACCCCTCTCCACTCAAGGGGGCGAGGCAATGAGTAGCCAAGTAAAGAGCGAAGCGATCAGGTCGAATTCTGATCCTCTCATTGGAGGACAGCTGATCGCGTCTGCGACGCTGGCAGGGCAGTCCGACGGGAAGCCCCAGCCTGGAATGGCTGTTTATTTTACTTTTTATTACTTGAATACTGATGCTTCGATACTGCATTTCTTCCAGTGATATTTTTCAATTCAGTATGTACCTATGCAGTCTAAATACTTACTAGGTATTCTAAAAGTCGTTCAGTTGGATAGGGCAGCTTAGTTTATGAATCTTCTGTCCCTACTAAACAGCTCAATTACCTATATATAAATAAAAATATGTAAAAAAAAAGGTATTTGTAACCCTAAGAAAGACTTACATATGAACGTAGTATACTGTAGAGAAGAAATAGATGATCATGAAAAAGCAATTGGCACAGCCCAATGAGAAGAAATATATAGGCTTCCAGTCTTGTAAGATGAGGGCGTCTTTTTTAAATAAGTACCAATATGCTGGGAAACTCAAGAAACGGGCCATGCAGAAGACGGTCGTCCTCACCTCAGTGGGTGAAACTAGGTAAAGGTAAGTCAGCAAGCTTACCTGTAAATGAGGTTAACACTAAGGAGCAACGTCCACTAGTTCTATATGTGGGCTTTGACTGTTTGAACAGCTGAACAGTAATCAACATATAATCAGGAAAAACACAGTAGCCTAGGTACAAGGAAGTGTATGTGGGGCTCTCTAACTATCCACACCATGGAGTTGATACATGAAGGCAGGGAGGTCTAGTTATGCCTATGTTTGTTTCCAGTGAAGATGGGATTGTTTCGGCTGAAGCCTAATCGATATCTCTTCTTAACGTGATAATAACCGCTAGTCTAGAGGGGTGACTCTCGAGGTTCCACCTCACACTCTGTACCATGGTACGTCCTCTAGACTAACGATTATTATCACCTGTTAAGAAGAGATATCGATTAGGATTCAGCCAAAACTACCCCATCTTCACCGGAAACACAAACTACTCAAGAACTGCCTACTGTCATACTCCTCCCCACATGACATACTTCTGGGTAGCAGAAGTACGATAGGGAAAAGGGGGGTTGAAAAGTACTACGAAGTTCTTGTTCAGGAAAGGGCATCTGAACAACTTCAAGGTGACTAACCTCCATCGAAATGGTACTACCTCAGTAATATTTGCTAGAGGAGAACTAAGCTGCTACATACGAGTTTTCGCGGAGAAAAATGTCAGAGGTTGTTATCCAGTGAACTGATCATCTGGGCAACCTCTAGGTGATCAACCTCCATCGCATAGAAGGAACAACTATTGGAACTTGTAAATTGGGACACGGCATAATTGCCTTCAAATGAGCTCAATATATTATAATTATACTGAGCCCTAAAGGGAAACCGGGGTGGGGAAGCCAACAGATGTATATGTACTATGAAAGGGACACGACGTTTGAAAAGGAATCCTGGAAACCTCTGGGCTTATCTTTCTAGTAAGCCCTCAAAAAGTGGATGGAGTATGGTGAATTACTCACCCCGTACTACCAAACCACGCTCTGCTACCATGTGACAGAGTGAGAGGAGAGTGACAGTGGACCCTCGGGAGTCCCCCCTAGACTAGCGACAATGTCACCAGTTGAGAAAGGATATCGAATCTTCACCGGAAACACAAACAACTCGAGAACTGCCCACTGTCACAAGATACAGATGTCACAAGAAACGAGAGATGAGAACCTGCAAGGTTTAATTTCGCTGAAGTAATAACAATTTTTACAGAACCCCTAACACAACTGTTAGTTTAGGATGGAGGGAAACTGCAAGTGGTTCAAGTCTCCGATCTTCCGCCACAGGCACCTTTCGATGATAGATCCTCCATTGTAAATAAGACTTTTGAAAATTTGTCTGTAGATATATGGATTACATAGGATAAATATTTGCAGGGCAGTGGGACGTGGAGCCCCACCCTGAAATGAATGGATTTTATGGACTTTTTCATGAAACACTGACTCCCCTGGTTTCATCATGTGAATTTACGGACTTCTTTGGGTGTATGGCGGATTGCTGTCTGTCTTGTTCCCGTCTAGTTGGTGTGACTAGCTTATGTTATGATATCTGAGGATCTAGAAGAGCTTCTCCCGGGGTCTGAACAACCCCGTATTACTCGTCCATCACTTCCCAGCAGTCCCAGAGTGACTGTCAAAGATATCTCACTAAAAGGTGACATCAGCGGCACGGACCCCCCCCCCCCCCCCCAATGATGGAAGGAAAGGTAATATCCCTCCATTTTATTTATACTCAATATGAGACCTGACAAGATACCGCTAAAGAAAAATGCGTACCTCGGCGAAAACTTGTGCGATAGCGTGAAGAAAGACAGTAGGGAGCATCCACCAAATTGACCTTCTACGCGGAGGAAATGTTTCCAGGACGTGCACAGCAGAGCTTCGTTCAAATGAGGCAACTTCATCTACAACAGATCATAGCCTCATTATTATTAATTTGTTCCTTCTCAAACCTACGACGACCATTTCCACATCACCACAGGATCTCGATTGGAACTCACGAAGGGAGCAGGAGAATGGAATCTTTTTGAACCCCAGAAAACCCTGATGTATCATAATTAATAAACATTCTATTCCTACAGACGCCATCCCCTCCCATCTTGGTAGGTGGCGTCGGTATCTCACTCACAAGGTAATTATTAATGGATTTAGTTTTTCCTCTGGACTCACGTGACTGGAGGCCGCAGCGTAGTGTAGGGGAATGGGACCTAAAAACAGCACGTTAGGAGGAATGATGTTTGACGAAAACGACACGTTACGGGAAACTCTCATATTGACGAAATCGACACGTTAAAGAAACCAAGCCAATTTTTCTTCCAACGTTACCAGACTCAGTGGCTACCAGCGAAACTTAGGTGTGGTTAAAAATTGGTGGCTTCATGTTCTACATTTCGTTCACATTTCTTTCTCTTCTTTCCCCATCTCCTCCCGTCATTCTCCTACTCTATTATGATGCAATACGTCGCTTAGCATTATTTTTGTATTAATATATTATTATACAAAAAATGTATAATATATTAATATTCCACAATCCACCAATAAACCATGTTCATTGCAATATCCTCAAAATGAGAATTTAATTAGAAAGCTAATTATTTCTTAAATACGGAGAAAGGAGAGAGAAAACTCGTACGTCGGAGGAACAAAAAACAATGCCTTCTTTATTCAGAAAAACCTGTTGCATCGACTCCTAGCGCTACGGTGGAAACTCGCACTAAGGGCGGCAGCGAGAATTAATTTGAATTAAAATTATATCAGGATACAACATTCATAATAATTGTACAAGAACGGATATACCTATATTAAGGGCCTGAAGTCCTTGGTACATTAAACGTCTCTTACTTTCACAAGGCGACATGGCAGCACATAATATGGCGCAGACAGGTCCACTATCTTGAAGGCTGGGAGATACCCTTCCATTTTATTTATAAGTTGAAAAAGTAAGCTGGCAGCTGTCAACCTATTACGGGCCTAAGCGGGGAAGTCTGTACCTAGGATCGGCTACTGAGGGAGGACTGACCCTATAAGGATTCTTCGCAAAAAACGCTCACGCTCTGATAGGTACCATATATAGTTTGTGAAGTTAGTGCGAAATACAAACCAAGATCTTCCTTCGGTGACAAGCTGTTGCGTCTTTTTTCATAAACAATAATCAAGTACGACCCACGTTTTTCAAATGAGACTTCTTCCGGTTCACCGCTGACAATCAACTCCCCAAATCGGACTACAACCTTATATCTGTAAAAGCAAATAGGTTCATGAGTTTTAAGGGGAAATAGCCCGACGACTAGTTCCAAAAGCCGCCACCACGTGACAGCACCAAAATGAGCTAAATTAATATTCGCTCTCCTTCCGTTAATAATTGAACGATTTTCAATTTGTAAATTGCATTGGATTCAAAATCAGCATAGAATTTCCGGAAATTGGTTCTGGTGTTCGAAATTCTAAAATTTGTATGTTTGGATCACTGGCGTATGAATTTGGCTACTTTTTTCGGAAATCCCAATTACCCAAATTCTAGAGGGCTGTGTGCTGATTACGACGGTTTTTTCAAATTTAAAATTGGACCACTAGAACCCCAACAATTCTTGTCCAGACGGTGATGGTGATGGGCGAGGGGGTTGGGGAGGAAGGCGGCTCTTGAATTGGGGTAGGCGGCTTCCCAGGCCCCTTCCGAGGGGTTTCGCCGCCCGAGCAGCTTGGATACCTGCTATTTCCGAGAACAGTTTTTGCCCCACCATTCATGAATTTTAGATTTCTTCCTCTCTGTTCGAGGTTTGCTATGAAACTGTTTGGCCCATCCATGACCAAGTGCCAAACTACACGAGAGTGTGAGCTATTTTTTATGCATCAGTCATGGGAGGGATGATAACATAAAAAATAATCAAATAAATGAAACAAGGATCTTGAGTTATGTTATAATTTATTTTTACTTTTTAACATTATTAGTACCTACCTATTTTAATAAATGTAATTTATTTTTATTTGATTAGTGTATAGGACCTTACCTAGGTAGGTACACCAAAATTAAACTAAGCACCTCTCCCCACTTCCCAATCCAACTGATCGCATTTGAATCCAATTATAAGTACCAAATTGGACGATCGATTGAATATACGATTTCCTAAACAAAAATTAGTGACTTCGAGGTCAGACGCCTGAAACTGCAAACAGCCTACTACAAATAAAAAATAAATTAAATTACCCAAATACCTGAATTCAAAGTTCAACGCCAGTTGGACGTAATTCATTAGGGACGAACACTAGGTACCTCTGTTTTAACCTCCAAATCCGTATATATTCTCTGAAGCAACCAAGGTACCTACCTACGCACTTTCGAAGAATGGACACCGACGGTTATCTCGAATCAAGACCAAATCTGTGGAAGGTATATAATTATGCTTTCTCAGTTGATTTATAAACTAATCCATACCCACGTGTATCATACAACCTGAGTTGACCAAAGTTCACTTAAAAATTAATAGCATCGTTATATTTATTTGACCTGTTGACTAATAATTGGTTATTTGGCCCTTTGAAATTATCATTTCAAATCTTATTGTACCCCTCTGTTCAACGAGTTGCACGCCTATGTACATGACGCACAAACGTTATACACCACATTCCTGTTCATTCAACATCGATAATTTCAGACCACCTGCCTACTTTAAAAACCGATATAATGGCGTGTTGTTGTACACAACGGGTAGGTACTTGATAATTAGGACGTTACAGCAGTGCCTGCGCAATCATTAATGTTTTATTTTTTTTTTTTTTCAAATCGACGTTATTCCAGGACGATCACACCTAAAATTTTCAAATCTGAAATACACTTGGAATAATTTGGTAGTCTGTTCTAGGGTGGTCACAAGGCAATAGGCAAAATTTTTTTTGAGAAAATCACTGCTGGCAACCCCCTAAAAGGTGCCATTTGACTAGAAAATGAGATTCGCAAAGTTTTAGGTCGATCGGATAACGTTAACTCGTGCCGCATTGAGGTTGAAGATCAGAAAAACTCACTTTGTTTCATAAAAATACTCTTTTTTTCCTCATAACATTTGTCCTAGCGACTTGAAATTGGTCTCATTTTATTTAAAATGTTATCTTCTTCAACTTTTACTTCCATAATTTTTTCGTTACATCCTGTAGATATTATGTTATTCAGCTTTTCCCATCTCAAAACGTGGTCCGTTTCAGCAAATGTGCCTTTTTACGCATACCCCTAAAAACCACACTCCAGTCAATGAAATCGACCTCTAGGCAATTTGATACTTCTTAATCACTCTGATATATTGAAAATTGATACATTTGAATCTAATATATAATATATGGAGGGGGTAGGAGGGAGTTTGGGTGGGTGGTGGGTGCTATGAAATGCACAAAAAACGATACAAATTATGTAATGTTTTCCATAGAGACAGATTTTTTAAACACCGATACACGCTTATGGAACAAAAATCCTCATTATTTGCATGCTAAAAACATAGTGAACGGTTTAAGGGTAGTCAACGACACTGCTGAAATAGGAGTGAAATTGATACAAGACTTCAACTCTTGCTTGACAAAAGACGAAGAACAGCGCCAATTTTTATTACAAGTTGTGTCAGAATGTAGGAAAATTTATTCTGATGTCGATAAAGCCTCACTATCTAAGCCATTAATGTGGTTCTAAATTCAGTGGTGTTGGAATAGATATATTGTGTTGTAAAATAAGTTCCAGGCTATTATTTTCTATACAAAAAACTTTCAATTTGTATTATTAAAACACTTTTTACATAATTTTCATTGTTTTTTGTGCATTTCATAGCACCCACCACCCACCTATCTCACCCCTACCCCCTCCATATATTATATATTAGATTCAAATGTATCAATTTTCAATATACCAGAGTGATAAAGAAGTATCAAATTGCCTAGAGGTCGATTTCATTGAGTGGAGTGTGGTTTTTAGGGGTATATGCGTAAAAAGGCTCATTTGCTGAAACGGACCACGTTTCGAGATGGGAAAAGCTGAATAACATAAAATCTATAGGATCTAGCGAAAACATTATTGGAGTAAAAGTTGAAGAAGATAACATTTCAAATAAAATAAGACCAATTTCAAGTCTCTAGGACAAAAAAATGGTTACTATGTTATGAGGAAAGAAATAATATTTTTATGAAAAAAAGTGAGTTTTTCTAAACTTCAACCTCGATGCGGCACGGGTTAATGTTATCCGATCGACCTAAAACTTTGGGAATCTCATTTTCCAGTCAAATGGCACCTTTTAGGGGGTTGCAACGATTGAATTTCGAAAGTTGACTTTTTGTGACCACTCTACTAGGGTGGTCACAGGGCAATAGGCAAAATTTTTTTTGAGAAAATCACTTCTGGCAACCCCCTAAAAGGTGCCATTTGACTAGAAAATGAGATTCGCAAAGTTTTAGGTCGATCGGATAACGTTAACCCGTGCCGCATTGAGGTTGAAGATCAGAAAAACTCACTTTGTTTCATAAAAATACTCTTTTTTCCTCATAACATAGTAACCATTTGTCCTAGAGACTTGAAATTGGTCTCATTTTATTTAAAATGTTATCTTCTTCAACTTTTACTTCCATAATTTTTTCGCTACATCCTGTAGATTTTATGTTATTCAGCTTTTCCCATCTCGAAACGTGGTCCGTTTCAGCAAATGTGCCTTTTTACGCATACCCCTAAAAACCACACTCCAGTCAATGAGATCGACCTCTAGGCAATTTGATACTTCTTTATCACTCTGGTATATTGAAAATTGATACATTTGAATCTAATATATAATATATGGAGGGGGTTGGGGTGAGATGGGTGGGTGGTGGGTGCTATGAAATGCACAAAAAACAATAAAAATTATGTAAAAAGTGTTTTAATAATACAAATTGAAAGTTTTTTGAATAGAAAATAATAGCCTGGAACTTATTTTACAACACAATATATCTATTCCAACACCTCTGAATTTAGAACTACATTAATGGCTTAGATAGTGAGGCTTTATCGACATCAGGGTAAATTTTCCTACATTCTGACACAACTTGTAATAAAAATTGGCGCTGTTCTTCGTCTTTTGTCAAGCAAGAGTTGAAGTCTTGTATCAATTTCACTCCTATTTCAGCAGTGTCGTTGACTACCCTTAAACCGTTCACTATGTTTTTAGCATGCAAATAATGAGGATTTTTGTTCCATAAGCGTGTATCGGTGTTTAAAATCTGTCTCTATGGAAAACCGCTTGAAAAAATTCAAGGTTTGGGAGGTGACAAAAAAATCAAGTTGCTTATCCAAAATTTGCTCTACATGTGCAAAATCTAAAATCGCTTTTCTATGCCTACCATCAATTTCACTATCGGGTTCACCTAGGGAAAATAATTTCATGGCCATACTTTTTTTAATGTTGTCGTCTAAAGTGTGGTCGAAAAACGAGAACGCTATTTTCTCTGAGCTGAGGTACCACAGGTGGTTTACAAATTTTGACAATGCCTTATCTGCTATTTCTGTGTCAATTTTCCTATACTCTACTAATGCTTTCAACATTTCCAGATCTTGTTTAGGGGCCAAAGCAGGTTTGGGGGCATTGAACCATGCCTTGGCGTAAATATTTATTATAAAAACACCAATTTCTTCTATTTCTTTCATTTCTTTTTGAGTTAGTTACAATAATTGATCTCTAAAAAGATGAATTTTGTTCCATAATAAATATTTTCGCCAAGGCATGGTTCAATGCCCCAAACCTGCTTTGGCCCCTAAACAAGATCTGGAAATGTTGAAAGCATTAGTAAAGTATAGGAAAATTGACACAGAAATAGCAGATAAGGCTTTGTCAAAATTTGTAAACCATCTGTGGTACCTCAGCTCAGAGAAAATAGCGTTCTCGTTTTTCGACCACACTTTAGACGACAACATTAAAAAAAGTATGGCCATGAAATTATTTTCCCTAGGTGAACCCGATAGTGAAATTTATGGTAGGGATAGAAAAGCGATTTTAGATTTTGCACATGTAGAGCAAATTTTGGATAAGCAACTTGATTTTTTTGTCACCTCTCAAACCTTGAATTTTTTCAAGCGGTTTTCCATAGAGACAGATTTTTTAAACACCGATACACGCTTATGGAACAAAAATCCTCATTATTTGCATGCTAAAAACATAGTGAACGGTTTAAGGGTAGTCAACGACACTGCTGAAAGAGGAGTGAAATTGATACAAGACTTCAACTCTTGCTTGACAAAAGACGAAGAACAGCGCCAATTTTTATTACAAGTTGTGTCAGAATGTAGGAAAATTTACCCTGATGTCGATAAAGCCTCACTATCTAAGCCATTAATGTAGTTTTAAATTCAGTGGTGTTGGAATAGATATATTGTGTTGTAAAATAAGTTCCAGGCTATTATATTTTCTATACAAAAAACTTTCAATTTGTATTATTAAAACACTTTTTACATAATTTTTATTGTTTTTTTTTGTGCATTTCATAGCACCCACCACCCACCCATCTCACCCCTACCCCCTCCATATATTATATATTAGATTCAAATGTATCAATTTTCAATATATCAGAGTGATTAAGAAGTATCAAATTGCCTAGAGGTCGATTTCATTGAGTGGAGTGTGGTTTTTAGGGGTATGCGTAAAAAGGCACATTTGCTGAAACGGACCACGTTTTGAGATGGGAAAAGCTGAATAACATAAAATCTATAGGATCTAGCGAAAAAATTATTGGAGTAAAAGTTGAAGAAGATAACATCAAGCGAGGCGGTAGCCGAGCGATGCCAAGCATGAACCCGCGCCCGGCTGCCCCAGAGCCTAATATAACTGAGCGAAGAATCGGGCCAACTTTGGCCCCCTCCCGGGCCTTCCCCGTTATTTCTATATTTTATTCGCGCGTATATATTTTGTGGGGCAAACACCCTGAGTCGCCTGACACCAAATTCGAAGCGGTAGGTGTTTCGAAAACCTGCGAAAAATAGGGCTCAAAATACGTGTTTGGTGACTTTCTTCCCATTTTTTTTTCCACCCATTCTTTGTCACGCCACTTCAACCCTTTTACCTCGACCGATGTTTATGAAATTTGGTATGTAGATCAGGTTTGGCGTCGTGAAGTGCCTTTTGGGAGTTTTAACCGTTTTCGCGGAAGCAAAGGGGGGGTTCCGGGGGAGGGGGCTTGCTTTTTTTCCACCCATTCTTTGTCACGCCACTTCTACCGTTTCCCCTCGACCGATGTTTATGAAATTTGGTATGTAGATCAGGTTTGGCGTGGTGAAGTACCTTTTGGGAGTTGTAACCGTTTTCGCACAAGCAAAGGGGGGGTTCCGGGGGATGGGGGCTTGTTTGTTCCACCCATTCTTTGTCACGCCACTTATATACCCTCTTCCCTAGACCGATCTTTATGAAATTTAGTACCGATCCAAATCATGTTAATGCGTGAAGTGATTTTGGGTGTTTCCATCAAAACGAAAATTAAAAACTGTAACGCCGAAGTGACATGGCGAATAACGGGAGGTCTACCCTTTCCAATGTGAAGTGCCAAGCATTTTTAGCATTGCTTGTGTGAGAATATCGTCGTTGCACCACATTGATTCAGGCTTCGGATCAGATATTGTTGCACCACATTCATTCAGGCTTCGGATATTGTTGCGCCACATTGATTTCAGCTTCGGGTGGACCATTTCCGTTTCTCATTCCCGGTTCTCGGATGTCTTAACCTCACCAATGTCCAACACCTTGTCATGGATGTAGGGCTCACTAAATAGCAACTGTTTAGTGCTCATTTGTTCGAAAATGTCGTCTCCCCCCCCCCCCCCCCTCTCTTCCTTTTCACTTAATTTACTATTTTGTGTAAGTAGGTACCCACACAACTATATGAACAACATCCAACTGGAAGCACAAAAAATTACAAGTTTTCACAAAGTTCAACAACAAACTTAGGTATCGGAAATCAGTCTCCTCGTCTTGAAAAACAATACCTCACCCCCCCCCCCTCCAAACTTAATTGCGACCTTTCAAAATTTGTGATATCTCCTAAAAAAACACTCCCTGTAAAAAAAGATGCCAAGCTACAAAAGGTGTGATATCCAGGTTGTGCCAAGCACTGTGCCTAATAATCTTCCGTCCACATCCGACAGTTCATTTTCGACGTTAATTTTGAGGTGAGGAGTGAGTTAATCTTTAGGAAGTGTGCTGCTTGTCTGTCCACGACATATCAGGCACATAGCATGTGAATAATTAATTTTGATGGCTTCGAATCCTTCGTGTAGGAACTAAATAGATCAGTAACTAGACCGGCCAAGCAGCACACTTCCTAAAGATTAACTCACTCCTCACCTTGTTAGCTAAGTCTAGGCTATACCTCAAAATTAACGTCGAAAATGAACTGTCGGATGTGGACGGAAGATTAGTAGGCACGCAGAATTTGAATAATTAATTTTGATGGCTTCGAATCCTTCGTGTAGGAACTGAATAGATCATTAACTAGACCGGCCAAGCAGCACACTTCCTAAAGATTAACTCACTCCTCACCCTGTTAGCTAAGTCTAGTCTATACCTCAAAATTAACGTCGAAAATGAACTGTCGGATGTGGACGGAAGATTATTAGGCACAGTGCTTGGCACAACCTGGATATCACACCTTTCGTAGCTTGGCATCTTTTTTTACAGCGAGTATTTTTTTTAGGAGATATTTCAAATAAAATAAGACCAATTTCAAGTCTCTAGGACAAAAAAATGGTTACTATGTTATGAGGAAAGAAATAATATTTTTATGAAAAAAAGTGAGTTTTTCTAAACTTCAACCTCGATGCGGCACGGGTTAATGTTATCCGATCGACCTAAAACTTTGGGAATCTCATTTTCTAGTCAAATGACACCTTTTAGGGGGTTGCCACGATTGATTTTCGAAAGTTGACTTTTTGTGACCACTCTACTGTTCATACATAATGTTCTAATAAATCGAAAAAGTATGATAGAGCAAACGTGAGATTTGCTAAAGAAGGGGTATGAACGTAGCAACGAAGTTGTTACAATTTCAATTTATTAATTAATAACTTTTTTGGTTCTTTGGAAATAAATAACAAAGGTAACAATATCAACTGAGTAATAAGAACTCATCAAAAGAGACTTCTGGCTACCGAATTTGGCCGCTTCTCGTCAATCTTGAATCTACCATTTCAGGGAGCAGAGCGTGATGGTAAAAGTAAATGAGTTTTTTCTCCATCATTTGATTCCATAACTCATCGTCGATTGGAATTTCTTCGATGTGCAAGTCTTTGCCCGTGTACACTACGAAATAACATTTAGTGGCTTCCGCAATGTGCAGTTGCCCTTGGACTTGAAAGCAATAGGGATGGGTTCTCTTCAATTTCAAATCTTTGTATATATGAAGAGTGATTTGTTTTTGGACGCAGCATCAGCTGTCGTCAACTTGCTGGCTGACGCAGCCATCAGGTGACGCACCGAAAAATCCAAATTTTCGGTCAACGAAAAGCCCACACTCTCTGACTTTCAGTCCACTTCTGATCATGAATGATGAAACGATGTAAATTCGGCTCAGATATCACTGCTAGGGAACACCTGATTATAATTACGCATGTCTGTATGAAATCGAGTTGGTTGTATCATGATACTTTGAAGAATGATGGTTGTTTTGGGTTTATCTACAGGTAGTTTTTTAATCTGAACAAACGTTAGGTACGCTTCACGAATAACAGCAAATAATTTATAGAATAAAAATGATATATACAAATAATAATTATAGAATTCTTCATTCCGCCGCACATTTATGAAATGTGATTGCACGGTTGGATCCAGTACTCGATTTAGGGCTCTCTTGTGGGAAGCACAAAGGTAGGTATTGAGTTCAGAAAACAGTGATCATCTATACTGGTAAATAATAAACCGTTGTATGATAATTTGTAGCGTTACTTATTCTATTTTCGGATTCTACATACCTTGAAACGGAATCCATCACATTTGGTTGGGGGAGGGGGGAATTTTTCATGCTCTATTACGAAGGTTCATTATTGAAAATGATATATGGAAAACTGACTGTTTTGGTAGACACAATTATGGTTAGCTGGGTAGAAACGATTGTTGGAAGAGCCGCCAGGCCGCCGCCAGGTACCTGAGCGTCGCGGGGGGGGGGGGGGGGGACCTCGGGCCAGACTGGGAACCCGCCTACCCCCATTCAAGAGCTGCCTTCCTCACCAACCCCCTCCCCCATCACCTTCTGGACAATAATTGATGGGGTTTTAGGGGTCCAATTTTAAATTTGAAAAACCATAGTAATCAGGACACAACCCTCTGGAATTTGGGTAATTGGGATTTCCGAAAAAATTAGCCAAATTCGAACGCCAGTGACCCGGATGTACAAATTTTGAAATTTTGAACACCAGAACCAATTTCCGGAAATTCTATGCTGATTCTGAATCCAATGCAGTTTACTGATTGAAAATCGGTCAATTATTAACGAACTGAGAGCGAATATTAATTTGCCCTCGACGGTGTTGCCATCTGTTGAATATTCTTACAAGTTTTTTTCGGGTATTTCCCCTTAAGGTAAGGGTAAACTTGTAAGAATATTCAACAGGTGGCAAGACCGTCGAGGGCAAATTAATATTCGCTCTCAGTTCGTTAATAATTGATCGATTTTCAATCAGTAAACTGCATTGGATTCAGAATCAGCATAGAATTTCCGGAAATTGGTTCTGGTGTTCAAAATTTCAAAATTTGTACATCTGGGTCACTGGCGTTCGAATTTGGCTAATTTTTTCAGAAATCCCAATTACCCAAATTCTAGAGGGCTGTGTGCTGATTACGAAGGTTTTTCAAATTTAAAATTGGACCACTAAACCCCATCAATTATTGTCCATACGGTGATGGGCGAGGGGGTTGGGGAGGAAGGGGGCTCTTGAATGGGGGTAGGCGGCTTCCCAGTCGGGCCCGAGGCCCACCGCGGCGCTCGGGTACCTGACTTTTAATTCTCTTCCAACAATCGTTTCTACCCAGCTAACCATAATTGTGTCTACCAAAACAGTCAGTTTTCCATATATCATTTTTCAATAATGAACCTTTGTAATTGAGCATGAAAAATTCCCCCTCCCCCAACCAAATGTGATGGTTTCCGTTTCAAGGTATGTAGAATCCGAAAATAGAATAAGTAACGCTACAAATTATCATACAACGGTTTATTATTTACCAGTATAGATGATCACTGTTTTCTGAACTCAATACCTACCTTTGTGCTTCCCACAAGAGAGCCCTAAATCGAGTACTGGATCCAACCGTGCAATCACATTTCATAAATGTGCGGCGGAATGAAGAATTCTATAATTATTATTTGTATATATCATTTTTATTCTATAAATTATTTGCTGATATTCGTGAAGCGTACCTAACGTTTGTTCAGATTAAAAAACTACCTGTAGATAAACCCAAAACAACCATCATTCTTCAAAGTATCATGATACAACCAACTCGATTTCATACAGACATGCGTAATTATAATCAGGTGTTCCCTAGCAGTGATATCTGAGCCGGATTTATATCGTTTCATTCACGATCAGAAGTGGACTGAAAGTCAGAGAGTGTGGGCTTTAAGGTTGACCGAAAATTTGGATTTTTGCGTGCGTCACCCGATGGCTGGATTGAGGGTGAAAATTCAATCATTGAAATTAAATGCCCTCAGTCAGCCAGCAAGTTGACGACAGCTTATGCTGCGTCCAAAAACAAATCATTCTTCATATCTCACAAAGATTTGAAATGGAAGAGAACCCATCCCTATTACTATCAAGTCCAAGGGCAACTGCATATTGCGGGAGCCACGAAATGTTATTTCGTAGTGTACATGGGCAAAGACTTGCACTTCGAAGAAATTCCAATCGACGATGAGTTATGGAATCAAAAGATGGAATTGGTAGATTCAAGATTGACGAGAAGCAGCCAAATCGGGAGCCAGAAGTCTCTTTTGATGAGTTCTTATTACTCAGTTGATATTGTTACTTTTGTTATTTATTTCCGAAGAACAAAAAAAGTTACTAATTAATAAATTTAAATTGTAACAACTTCGATGCTACGTTCATACTCCTTCTTTAGCAAATCTCACGTTTGCTCTATCATACTTTTTCGATTTATTAGAACATTATGTATATATATATGTATGAACAACCTACCAAATTATTCCAAGTGTCTTTCAGATTTGAAAATTTTAGGTGTGACCGTCCTGGAATAACGTCGATTTGAAAAAAATGAAAATTAATGATTGCGCAGGCACTGCTGTAACGTCCTAATATCAAGTAGGTACCTACCCGTTGTGTACAACAACACGCAAATATTTCGGTTTTTAAAGTAGGTAGGTGGTCTGAAAATTATCGATGTAGGATGAACAGGAATGTGGTGTATAAAGTTTGTGCGTCATGTAGAGAGGCGTGCAACTCGTTGAACAGACTGGGGTACAATAAGATTTGAAATGATCATTTCAAACGGCCAAATAACCAATTATTACTCAACAGGTCAAATAAATATAACGATGCTATTAATTTTTAAGTGAACTTTGGTCAACTCAGGTTGTATGATACACGTGGGTACGGATTAGTTTATAAATCAACTGAGAAAGCATAATTATATACCTTCCACAGATTTGGTCTTGATTGTAGATAACCGTCGGTGTCCATTCTTCGAGTGCGTAGGTAGGTACCTACCTTGGTTGCTTCAGAGAATATACAGGGTGTCTACGGTTTCGATGGGACAAACTCAGGGACTCGATTCTGCAGCAAATTTGCTACAAAAAGTGCCTCCTAGAGTTTTTTTTTTTTAGAGGCTTCATTTTGGAGTTATTTACGATTTAAAATTTTTTTCGAGTTTTCGACCCTAACTCAGTTAAACGGCCATAACTCCCTTAAATAACTAAGTAAAGTAAAAGTTGAGGATACCGTTGGAAAGAGCATTAAATTTCCTATCTCCTAATTATAAAATCAAATTGTTTTAATTAGTCCTCATTGGTGAAAAAAATGGCCAAAGTCCAAAGTGTGAGCATTTTTTAAGAATCACCGTTTTTCTTTCTTTTTTTGCGCTATTAGTACGAAAGTGTTTCGGCGGGTATTCCTCGGGAAAAACTTGCCCAAAACCTCAGCTTTCAAATGGTATAAGAAAAAAAATTTCACAGTGAAATTTGACGGAGAAAATGACGTTTGAGTCCTGAAAAACGTGGGTTTTTAGGTGATAATCAACGTTTCTCACCAAAAGCCGACGTGCATCATGAAAACGAGTTCGATATCGCTATTTATGCATTTTTGACGCTGAATCGAATGGTGACACTCTTAAACCAGTTACCACCGTCCCATCATATCTCAGAAAACAGGAGTGGACTTATGTTCAATCGAGGAGCTTCCAAACTCATGGTAAGTGACCTTTTATTTTGATTACTGTTCTTGGACTTTCAAGTACCTACCTAAGCTTTTTCAATAGGTCGCATTCACTATGAATCTTGTCTGGTCATTTCGATAAATCCAGATAACGAAGACGCCCGAATGCACTTAATCGGCATTGTGTCAAGTGTCTCAACATCATGCAGGTGTATTCAAACCGGGAGTTAGCCGATATAATTTTTATGTATGGCTTTGCGAATGGCAACGCTAGACTTGCCGCCCGCGAGTATGCTATACGGTTCCCCGACCGAAGACATCCCAACCATAAAACGTTTCCTCTCGTATTCCAGAGGCTGATAGAAACAGGTTCCACTTCGTACGCCATTCGAGAGAGAAATCCAAGACCCAGCCAAATTGAAATCCGCATTTTGGACGATGTGGACGACGACAAACGTTTTATGATTGGGATGTCTTCGGTCGGGATCTTCTGGGACCAGTCTGGGATCTTTTAGGAGGTGCCCAGTGGATAGACCAGTCTGGGATCTTTTGGTATGCCCAGTGGATATACCAGTCTGGGATCTTTTGAGGAGAAGAGGAGTGAGGCAGGGAGCGAGAGATAAGTCAGTGACTTAAGGAGAGCGTAGAATGACTTGGAAGGCAAAGGAGGCGAGTTTTTATAGTCTAGGGACTATGCTCCCTCCATCCTCCACTCTCGTGGAGGATGGTGGGGATCCCTTCCCACTCGACCCTTGCAGCTCTATCGAGCTGCCTGCCCACGTCTACCAATTCATTCGCGAGTTTATTTGAGAAATCTTTACAATACAAGGAGTGATATCACGACAGAAGGGTTGAAGGCCTTTAATCCTACTTCAAGCCCCCATTCTTTAGCTTCTCACTACCGCCGCACTCTAAAGAAATTGGATAGGAACTTAGATGAACTTATTCGGTCCCTTCCAAGCCGGCTGGTCATTTCACAAGCTGTTGAATGGGCGAAACGTGCACTCACGTACCAAGTCGACACCAATACCCTCACCAGCAAAGCCTCTGGATCCAAGAAGTGTACTTCTACAAAAACATCCAACCCTCACAGCCTGGAACAATCGTCTTCATTGGCATCAGACATCGATCAAAGTGTTAGAAATGTCAAGGACCACCAGATTGCTCATCCCGCCCGAAATATCAAATCCTCTTCAACCCCAGGAATATTGAGTTTTTCTTGCAAAGCTTGCTGTGGACGCCATTCCCTCCATAAATGCAAAACATTCAAAGGGATGATTCATTCTAACGATGTGCGTGTGAACTGCTTTGCCTCGACACATAATTCAAACATGTGTACTTCCCGATTTGTATTCCAATGCCACAAAGCACACAAATCGCTGCTTTGTAACAACCCGTTCAACTTCGATATAATTCGCGAAGTGGAGAACGTAAAACTGGACGGTGGATTACCCCTTTCCTCTCCACTTGTGTTCATGGATAGGACACGTTGTCAGGAATCTACTTTGAAGAAATTTGCTCCCCCCACACTTCCATCTGAGGACGCATATTCTCAAAAAGCAGAGGGAGAATCAGCCATAGAGAACTTGAAATCCTGCGAGCTTCCCAGATGCACACTTCTTATGCACATATTCCCATTCAGCATACCTATTCAATTGTTGACTCTTAACAGCGTTAGATCAGATGAGTTGGTACGCTCGGGCATAGAACGTGACTTCCCTTCATTACCTTTGCAAGCAAAGGAACTACGAATAAGAGGACGTCTACCAATCAAAATCAACAGTTACGCTCGACTGCAATCGACAAGTAAGCCTTTTATTTCCTGCGGACAATTCTTAGAGACGTTCCAAAATATTTCCAAAAGGAATCTCTAATCTGTATTTGCTGCCATGGGAAGCATATCCCAAGATATTCACAGCTTGCTCCTCTTTGAATGTGGATGTGAATACCATTTACAACGTTTTGAAAGAATACCAGTCAGTACTCTCCAATGTTCCCGGACTCTTCGAATGAACTCTTAGATCTCTATTTGCTGTTTAATATTAATTTATACCATTGTGTTATTCATCAAATAACCAAACAAAATTTATGTAATGTTCTATCTGCGGGATTTATGAGTACCATCCTTCTCCACGCTCGGAACATTATACCTAGTTGTGTCCTGAAACTTTGCAGCCCGATCGGAATATACCTAAGGGTGTGATGTGTGAAAAATGGGAGTAAAAATAGGGGGTTTTAGCAATATTAGCTTGTGAGCTATCGTTTTCCTTTTTTTTTTTTTTTTTTTAAGGGCGAGGAGACCAAAAACTAAGTTGATTTTGACCAAGAAGTGGAAAACTGAGGTTCTAACGAAGTTCCAGCACTCGAAATTCATTTTTTATGATTCAAAAACCTGGGAAGTTATCTGAAATCACCATAAATTTGTATACTTAATAAAGCTAGAAGTAGTATCGTCAAGTGAATCAAGACAATTAAATAGCACTATCAATGACCAAAGACAAAAATACACTGCCAAGGTGATGGCACAGGAGCTTCCTCGTCACAATCAGAGTGACCCATTATAAAATAGAACAGACTCGGAAGCAAAATAACATTACATTACATTACATTACATAACGTTAAATATACATATTACATAACATTACATTACATAACATAACATTACATAACATTACATGAAATATACATATTATACATAACATGACTTCCATAATACATTACGTCCATTATACATAACTAGCCTGACCGCTCGCTTCGCTCGCTATCCGAAATTCGCTGTACGCAGTATCGTGGAACCAACAAACGACGGAAAAATCCCATAGCCTACCGGGTATTTATGCCCAATTTTATCAAAATCCGTCAAGCCATTCAGGAGTTGACCATGGTCGACCATATTTCCGCTATGGTCAGGGAATTAAAAATGCGACGTTGCACAACTTGGGAGCCTACTGGATATTCGTGCCAAATTTGGTCGATATCCGTTGAGCAATTCGGGATTCGACCATGGAGGGGCCCATGGATGCGCTAAGGTCGACCGCGGGGGTAGTCCGAAGGGTCGATCGTAGATAGAATTTCACGTAGATTACGAATACGCGATAAAAAATAGGGGTTACCATTTCAATTAACGAAGTTGACCATGGTCGACCATAGTTCCGCTATGGTCAGGGAATTAAAAATGCGACGTTGCACAACTTGGGAGCCTACTGGATACTCGTGCCAAATTTGGTCGATATCCGTCAAGCCATTCAGGAGTTGACCATGGTCGACCATAGTTCCGCTATGGTCAGGGAATTAAAAATGCGACGTTGCACAACTTGGGAGCCTACTGGATATTCGTGCCAAATTTGGTCGATATCCGTTGAGCAATTCGGGATTCGACCATGGAGGGGCCCATGGATGCGCTATGGTCGACCGCGGGGGTAGTCCGAAGGGTCGATCGTAGATAGAATTTCACGTAGATTACGAATACGCGATAAAAAATAGGGGTTACCATTTCAATTAACGAAGTTGACCATGGTCGACCATAGTTCCGCTATGGTCAGGGAATTAAAAATGCGACGTTGCACAACTTGGGAGCCTACTGGATATTCGTGCCAAATTTGGTCGATATCCGTTGAGCAATTCGGGATTCGACCATGGAGGGGCCCATGGATGCGCTATGGTCGACCGCGGGGGTAGTCCGAAGGGTCGATCGTAGATAGAATTTCACGTAGATTACGAATACGCGATAAAAAATAGGGGTTACCATTTCAATTAACGAAGTTGATCATGGTCGACCATAGTTCCGCTATGGTCAGGGAATTAAAAATGCGACGTTGCACAACTTGGGAGCCTACTGGATATTCGTGCCAAATTTGGTCGATATCCATCAAGCCATTCAGGAGTTGACCATGGTCGACCATAGTTCCGCTATGGTCAGGGAATTAAAAATGCGACGTTGCACAACTTGGGAGCCTACTGGATATTCGTGCCAAATTTGGTCGATATCCGTCAAGCCATTCAGGAGTTGACCATGGTCGACCATAGTTCCGCTATGGTCAGGGAATTAAAAATGCGACGTTGCACAACTTGGGAGCCTACTGGATATTCGTGCCAAATTTGGTCGATATCCGTCAAGCCATTCAGGAGTTGACCATGGTCGACCATAGTTCCGCTATGGTCAGGGAATTAAAAATGCGACGTTGCACAACTTGGGAGCCTACTGGATATTCGTGCCCAATTTGGTCGATATCCGTCAAGCCATTCAGGAGTTGACCATGGTCGATCATAGTTCCGCTATGGTCAGGGAATTAAAAATGCGACGTTGCACAACTTGGGAGCCTACTGGATATTCGTGCCAAATTTGGTCGATATCCATCAAGCCATTCAGGAGTTGATCATGGTCGACCATAGTTCCGCTATGGTCAGGGAATTAAAAATGCGACGTTGCACAACTTGGGAGCCTACTGGATATTCGTGCCAAATTTGGTCGATATCCGTTGAGCAATTCGGGATTCGACCATGGAGGGGCCCATGGATGCGCTATGGTCGACCGCGGGGGTAGTCCGAAGGGTCGATCGTAGATAGAATTTCACGTAGATTACGAATACGCGATAAAAAATAGGGGGTTACCATTTCAATTAACGAAGTTGATCATGGTCGACCATAGTTCCGCTATGGTCAGGGAATTAAAAATGCGACGTTGCACAACTTGGGAGCCTACTGGATATTCGTGCCAAATTTGGTCGATATCCATCAAGCCATTCAGGAGTTGATCATGGTCGACCATAGTTCCGCTATGGTCAGGGAATTAAAAATGCGACGTTGCACAACTTGGGAGCCTACTGGATATTCGTGCCAAATTTGGTCGATATCCATCAAGCCATTCAGGAGTTGACCATGGTCGACCATAGTTCCGCTATGGTCAGGGAATTAAAAATGCGACGTTGCACAACTTGGGAGCCTACTGGATATTCGTGCCAAATTTGGTCGATATCCATCAAGCCATTCAGGAGTTGACCATGGTCGACCATAGTTCCGCTATGGTCAGGGAATTAAAAATGCGACGTTGCACAACTTGGGAGCCTACTGGATATTCGTGCCAAATTTGGTCGATATCCGTCAAGCCATTCAGGAGTTGACCATGGTCGACCATAGTTCCGCTATGGTCAGGGAATTGAAAATGCGACGTTGCACAACTTGGGAGCCTACTGGATATTCGTGCCAAATTTGGTCGATATCCGTCGAGCCGTTTGGCCGTGCATAGAAGGACAGACAGACAGACAGAGCGCATGCGCAGGGCGAACCGCTGGCTCTATCATGTTGAAATTTATATGGGACCTCAATGGGCCCTACCCGCTTAATCCCTGAGAATTACATTGAAATTGGGTGAAATCTTTGGTTACTACGGCTGTAACAAGGAAATTGAATCTATTTCACGCCAGCGCATGCGCAGAGCGCACCGAGGGTCCCATCATGCTGAAATGCATACTGGAACTCACTAGGCCTTGTCCAAACAACCCTTGAAAATTTGAGCGAAATTGAATCAAAATTGTGAAAGTTATGCGTGTTTGTTGAATTTAACGTTAGCGCATGCGCAGGGCGTACCGCTGGATCAATCATGTTGAAATTTGTATGGGACCTCAAGAGGCCTTATCCGCACCATCCCTCAAAATTTGAGCTGAATCAATTCAAAATCGTGGAAGTTATGGCTGTAACAAGGAAATGCGGACAGACTCACAGACCGACAGACACGGAACCAAATTTGTTCAGTAGGCTTTGAAACGCAAAATGCAAGTGGAAATTTTGATTTCTGAAGACAAAAATTTTTTGGCTCACGAAAGTGAACACAAGGCTTCCGCTGCTTCGCAGACTCGGAAGCAATAGGAGCCTAATTCGAGTCTTTGGGAGCGAAAATTGGCGGAAACCATCAAAATAGCTTCTTCAAATATTGCATATGAAAGAAACAATAAATGAACAGCCAACATTCTGTAGGTATGTCCGGTAGAATAATAAACCCATTTGACAAGGACTTTGCAGCGTTTTTAATAACTGTTACAGAAACTTACTAGCAGCAGACCGAAAACTGTTCATTATTTCTTCCACTTCGAGGTGCAGTATCACCTTTTCTAATCGAAATTTCCAAAAACCGCCTGGTCCAATTTTTCCTCTACACCGAACAAATTAATCTAAGAGTAA